>JAVSCE010000050.1:0-18670 GCA_032199065.1 Smutsia gigantea
AGGGAGACAACATCAAGACATATAATAATTAAAATGGCAAAGATCAAGGATAAAGACAAACTTTTAAAAGCAGCTAGAGAGAGACAAAAGATTACATACAAAGGAAAACCCATCAGGCTATCATCAGATTTCTCAACAGAAACCTTACAGGCCAGAAGGGAGTGGCATGATATATTTAATGCAATGGAGCAGAAGGGCCTTGAACCAAGAATACTCTACCCGGCAACATTATCATTTAAATTTGAAGGAGGGATTAAACAATTTTCAGATAAACAAAAGCTGAGAAAATTTACCTCCCACAAACCACCTCTACAGGGCATTTTAGAGGGACTCCTATAGATGGAAGTATTCCTAAGGCTAAACAGATGTCGTTCATGGGAAGACAGAGAGTACAGAATATGATTCATGACATACAAAGAATGGAGGAGGAAGAAAAAGGATGAAAAAAAAAAAGAACCTTAAGGTTGAGTTTGTAATAGTATAGGAAATAAGTTAAATTAGACAGTTAGACAGTAAGGGAATTGCCCCTGAATCTTTGGTAACTACAAATCTAAAGCCTGCAATGGCAATAACTACATACCTATCAATAATCATCCTAAATGTAAATGGTCTGAAGGCACCAATCAAAAGACATAGAATTACTGAAGGGATAAAAATACAAGACCCATCTATATGCTGCCTACAAGAGAGTCACTTCAAACCCAAAGACATACACAGACTAAAAATAAAGGGATGGAAAAAGATATTTCATGCAACTAATAGTAGAAAAAAGCAGGAATTGCACTACTTGTATCAGACAAAATAGACTTCAAAACAAAGAAAGTCACAAGAGACAAAGAAGGACATTACATAATGATAAAGGGGTCAATCCAACAAGAGGATATAACCATTATAAATATCTATGCACCCAACACAGGAGGACCTACATATGTGAAACAAATACTAACAGAATTAAAAGGGGAAATAGAATGCAATGCATTCATTTTAGGAGACTTCAACACACCACTCACTCCAAAGGACAGAACAACCAGACAGAAAATAAGTAAAGAGACAAAGGCACTGAACAACATATTAGAACAGAGGACCTAACAGACATCTACAGAACACTCCATCCAAAAGCAACAGGATACACATTCTTCTCAAGTGCACATGGAACATTTTCAAAATAGATCATATATTAGGCCACAAAAAGAACCTCAGTAAATTCAAAAAGATTGAAATTGTACCAACCAGTTTCTCAGAT
Source organism: Smutsia gigantea (assembly GCA_032199065.1). Taxonomy (NCBI): domain Eukaryota; kingdom Metazoa; phylum Chordata; class Mammalia; order Pholidota; family Manidae; genus Smutsia; species Smutsia gigantea. Next base: position 1,244 of record JAVSCE010000050.1, read on the forward strand.
CACAAAGGTATGAAACTAGAAATAAATTACACAAAGAAAACAAAAAAGCCCACAAACACATGGACGCTTAATAACATGCTCCTAAATAATCAATGGATCAATGACCAAATAAAAACAGAGATCAAGCAATATATGAAGACAAATGACAACAATAATTCAACACCACAAAATCTGTGGGATGCAGTGAAGGCTGTGCTAAGAGGGAAATATATTGCAATACAGGCCTACCTCAGGAAAGAAGAACAATCCCAAATGAACAGTCTAAACTCACAATTAATGAAACTAGAAAAGGAAGAACAAATGAGGCCCAAAGTCAGTAGAAGGAGGGACATAATAAAGATTAAAGCAGAAATAAATAAAATTGAGAAGAATAAAACAATAGAAAGAATCAATGAAAGCAGAGCTGGTTCTTTGAGAAAATAAACAAAATAGATAAACCCGTAGCCAGACTTATCAAGAAAAAAAGGGAGTCTACACACATAAACAGAATCAGAAATGAGAAAGGAAAAATCACTACGGATACCACAGAAATACAAAGAATTATGAGAGAATACTATGAAAAATTACATGGTAACAAACTGGATAACCTAGAAGAAATAGACAACTTTCTAGAAAAATACAACCTTCCAAGGCTGACCCAGAAAGAAACAGATAATCTGAATAGACCAATTACCAGCAAAGAAACTGAACTGGTAATCAGAAAACTACCTAAGAAGAAAACACCTGGACCAGATGGTTTCACTGCTCAATTTTATCAAACATTTAGTGAAGACCTAATACCCATCCTCATTAAAGTTTTTCAAAAAGTAGAAGAGGAGGGAATACTCCCAAACTCATTCTACAAGACCAACATCACTCTAATACCAAAATCAGGCAAAGACACCCAAAAAAAAGAAAATTACGGACCAATATCCCTGATGAACATAGATGCAAAAATACTCAACAAAATATTAGCAAACCGAATTCAAAAATACATCAAAAAGATCATCCATCATGATCAAGTGGGATTCATCCCTGGGATGCAAGGATGGTACAACATTCGAAAATCCATCAACATCATCCACTACATTAACAAAAAGAAGGATAAAAACCACATGATCATCTCCACAGATGCCGAAAAAGCATTCAATAAAATTCAACATCCATTCATGATAAAAACTCTCAACAAAATGGGTATAGAGGGCAAGTACTCCAACATAATACAGGCCATATATGACAAACCCATAGCCAACATTATACTTAACAGCGAGAAGCTGAAAGCTTTTCCTTTAAGATCGGGAACAAGACAAGGATGCCCACTCTCCCCACTTTTATTCAACATAGTACTGGAGGTCCTAGCATCAGCACTCAGACAACACAAAGAAATAAAAGGCATCCAGATCAGCAAGGAAGAATTCAAACTGTCCTTGTTTGCAGATGATATGATATTGTACATAAAAAACCCTAAAGAATCCACTCCAAAACTTTTAGATCCAATATCTGAATTCATCAAAGTTGCAGGACACAAAATTAATACACAGAAATCTGTTGCATTCCTATACACTCACAATGAATGAGCAGAAAGAGAAATAAGGAAAACAATTCCATTCACAATTGCATCAAAAAGAATAAAATACCTAGAATTAAACCTAACCAAGGAAGTGAAAGACCTATACACTGAAAACTACAAGACAGTCTTAAGAGAAATTAAAGAGGACACTAATAAATGGAAATGCATCCCATGCTCTTAGCTAGGAAGAATTAATATTGTCAAAATGGCCATCCTGCCTAAAGCAATCTACAGATACAGTGCAATCCCTATCAAAATACCAACAGCATTCTTCAATGAACTAGAGCAAATAATTCTAAAATTCATATGGAACCACAAAAGACCCCAAAAAGCCAAAGCAATCCTGAGAAGGAAGAATAAAGAGGGGGATTAAGCTCTCTGACTTCAAGCTCTACTACAAAACTACCCTAATCAAGACAATCTGGTACTGGCACAAGAACACACCCATACACCAGTGGAACAGAATAGAGAGCCCAGATATAAACCCAAGCATATGTGGTCAATTAATATACGATAAAGGAGCCATGGACAATGGGGAAATGACAGCCTCTTCAACAACTGGTGTTGGCAAAACTGGACAGCTACATGTAAGAGAATGAAACTGGATTACTGTCTAATCCCATACACAAAAGTAAACTCAAAATGGATCAAAGACCTGAATGTAAGTCATGAAACCATAAAACTCTTAGAAAAAGACATAAGCAAAAATCTCTTGGACAGAAACATGAGCAACTTCTTCATGAACATGTTTCTCCAGGCAAGGGAAAGAAAAGCAAAAATGAATGAATGGGACTATATCAAACTAAAAAGCTTCTGTACAGCAAAGGACACCATCAGTAGAACAAAAAGATATCCTACAGTATGGGAGAATATATTCATAAATGACATATCTGATAAGGGGTTGACATCCAAATTGTATAAAGAGCTCACGCACCTCAACAAAGAAAAAGCAAATAAGCCAATTAAAAAATGGGCAGAGGAGCTAAACAGACACTTCTCCAAAGAAGAAATTCAGATGGCCAACAGGCACATGAAAATATGCTCCACATCACTAGTCATCAGAGAAATGCGAATTAAAACCACAATGAGATATCACCTCACACCAGTAAGGATGGCCGCCATCCAAAAGACAAACAACAACAAATGTTGGCGAGGATGTGGAGAAAGGGGAACCCTCCTGCACTGCTGGTGGGAATGTAAATTAGTACAACCATTGTGGAAAGCAGTATGGGGGTTCCTCAAAAAACTCAAAATAGAAATACCATTTGACCCAGGAATTCCACTCCTAGGAATTTACCCTAAGAATGCAGCAGCCCAATTTGAAAAGGACAGATGCACCCCTATGTTTATTGCAGCACTATTTACAATAGCCAAGAAATGGAAGCAACCTAAGTGTCCATCAGTAGATGAATGGATAAAGAAGATGTGGTATATATACACAATGGAATATTATTCAGCCATAAGAAGAAAACAGATTCTACCATTTGCAACAACATAGATGGAGCTAGAGGGTATTAGGCTCAGTGAAATAAGCCAGGTGGAGAAAGACAAGTACCTAATGATTTCACTCATCTGTGGAGTATAAGAACAAAGAAAAAACTGAAGGAAGAAAACAACAACAGATTCATAGAACCAAAGAATGGACTAAAAGTTACCAAAGGGAAAGGGACTGGGGAAGATGGGTGGGAAGGGAGGGACAAGGGGGAAAAAGGGCTATTACAATTAGCACACATAATGTAGTGGTGGTGGGTGGGGTAGGGGGATACAGGGAAGGCAGTATAACACAGGGAAGACAAGTAGTGATTCTATAACATCCTTCTATGCTGATGGACAGTGACTGCAATGGGGGTGTGTGGTGGGGACTTGATAATAGGGGGAATCTAGCAACCATAATGTTGCTCATGTAATTGTATATATATAATAGCAAAAATAAAAACTCAAAAAAAAAAAGCACTCAACACATTGCTTAACACATAGCAAGTGTTCAGAATACAAATGAGCTCTATGAATTTGCTGCTAAAGCTATCACACATATACTAGGGAGACAAAAAATGCACGTGGACCCCTCTGGGGGAGCACACAATTTAATGGAGACCGAAACCTATTAGAACTATTTAATTTTGATAAATACTCATCTAGAAAAATGTGAAAATGGCAAATAAACACAGTAAACATTTCACAGTCTACTGATGCTACACAAAATAGCATGTAAAAATTAACTAATTTCTCTAATATGGCACACTTAGATTACTTCCATGTAGCACATGCATATTTTACAGAAAACATTTTAATTATCCATAAAACATTTTTTCTTTAATGATGGGGAAAAAAAACACTCTGGGAATATATAAAGGAAGAAAGAAAAGACAGACATCGAGAATTATTTAAAAGCTTTTTGGTGTAATATTCAACTATTCTTTTCAGCCGTTAACTTCTTTATCTTCAAGTAAGACATACAGAATTCAGGGGAGACCCACAGAATTCAGGGGACCCACGGAACCTAACTGCCATCTAGCCAAGAAGGGGAAGGAAAGGCCTCGGACTTTGAGATTTCATCTGGGGTGTGGCCGTATCTGCTGGGCAGGGATATTTTCTCTGCCCTGCAGCAGCTCTTCATCCTTTACCTCCCAAATGGAGGCACCATCAGGAAAGGCCACCTGGGGAGAGTAAGGTTTATTTACTCCCTCAACTCCTGGTCTGCTAAGCCATGGGTTTTCTGGGTGCCTCAACAGAAACCTGCAGCTTCCATCAGAACCCAGTGCCCTTTTCTACAGCTACATTTATAGCTGCCCCACTTTCCTTTGCCCTTTCAGCCCTTGGGGTGGCAAACTAGGCCCCTCAGTATTTCTCTGTGTCTTGATGGTTTCATTGTGCCCTGTCAATTGTTCCTGTCTTTAAACTCTCCTTAATTATTCTGCTCGAACGTGCCATCTGGGACGTCCTTGGTATCCTGCCTGACCCCCTTGGTTTCGAGTTTAGTACTTGCTCTCCACACTGTGCTGGGTTGAGGCATGGAGATAAAAGAAAGATTGCCTCCATGGGAATGGGTTTTACTCCTTTCTTCAAATATTATATTTTCTTAGAAATATTTTGATAGAATTGAATGCCATTTCAGTCTCTTTTGTGATGACATTGCCATTTCTTTATAGAACAGTTCAGAAAAGTACTGGAAATTTTCCTAGGTGAATTACTGATAGAACCACATCCTTTTCCTAGCTCTTGGCCTTTCTTGGATGAAAATGAAAGAGGTTATTCTGTATGCTGTTGGAGCCACAAAAAACAAGATTAACTCACAAATAAAATCCATCTTAAGAATAAACAAGAAATCCATGAGTGCAATATTTCAACTGTAACAGGGCATGAAGAGAAGACAGGGTGAAAGAAAAAAAGCCAATCAGGACAAGTTTTCTTTGCATATACTATAATAGTTTTTCTTTTATAAAAGTAAGGAAAGAATAAGTGGGGGTGGGGAGGGGAATAGGTGGGAAGATAAGACATACATGCCTGGTGCTGAAGAAAACACTATTTGTACTTTATACATTGTACAAACTGTACAAGAACAGTCCAGCCATGTAAAAATATGGCCCTGTGATACTGCCAAGGTCAATCAGACCCAAAGTTACTGACTTAGAAGGAGCTGGCCCTACAGGACAGTACTGCTGAAAGCCTGCTACATTTATATCCCCTATTATGAGCATTTGGAAGATAGTTTTGAATCCTGGGAACTTAATCATACAGAAACTATGATATAAAATTCATGCCTGTATTTTTTCCTGGTGGATAAGACATTGAAGAGATACCATAAAAGTCTAAAGTAGCTTACCAGTTCACTATCACAGCTCTATGTTTCCATTATTTCAAGAGCAGCTGTTACTGATATTTTTCTTCTTTACATATTTATTTGGTTTGACTTCATTTCTCTAATAGAATTTAAGCCCCAAAGAACAGATATTATGTTTTGCACTGCATGGATAAATTAATTAGATATTGACTCTTTTGTAATCTGCAGAGTTACCTATAAACTTCAAATCTATATGCCTCAAAAATGAATAACCATGGTATTCATGCTAGAATAAGAGTAAAGAATATGTTGAGGAGCGTGTTCATTGTTTTCCTATTTATGCAAAAGAATAAAACCGATTTTTTGAAAAAAGAACCCTTTATATGTGTGTATTGTATGTTGAAAAAAACTTGTATTTAAAAAAGAAATGTGTAAGTCTGAAAAAGTGTTCGAATTACCAAGTTTTAATCAATTTTTCCTTCCAGAGAATTAGGCTTTACATTTGCATTACAAGGAATAGGCATTACTTATGTAATTTATAAAAGAAAAAGAATAAAATGATGAGACCAAATCTTATAGTGATTTTGGAGAAAACTATTGGACCAAGTTGGAATCTGAATTGATAACAGTTCATAATGAATAATGATTTTAATTTCTCTCTCTTACTCTTTCTGTGTTTCTAGTACCAGAGTAATGGAATCCCTTGCAGATTTCAGCTCCAGTTCCCAACCCACCATATATTTGCAATGACTTTTCTACCCATTACCATCCACCCTATTAAAATTTTTTTGCCCAATAATACTTCTAGGCTGAACCAATTTTCAGATTGTAGTAGATAGTAAAGGGGAAAAGGAACAATCCTGGGGACAGGATTTAAAAGATGTTTGGGGAAGGTAAGCTGGGATAGAGGAGGAAGAAGAGCTTTAAAATGATATTTTCTGTTTCTTACCTTTCCTTGAAAGCAGAGCACTTAAATGTCTCTTTTCACACAGATTCAGGCAGTAAGTCAGAAATACTGGAGTATCAAGTATCCCCCAATCTGGGCTGGTATTATGCCTACTCATCCATGAACTCTCTCATTGGGTACATTCTGAAGTCTTCTTGGAGATTGCAGGTTGTAAATGTGCATGATTAATTGCCTCTGTTGCAATGAAAAGTACTGTTGTTTCCAGAACATTCAGACTAGATCGTTGAAGCAAGATCCCAGAGGGTGATGGAAGGAATCTGTGTACATAGCCTAGCAGTGATGGCTGAAGAAAGATTGAGCTCAGTGGGACAGCCAATAAACATTTCTAGTAGGTAGAGTAACAAAATATTAGACAATAAGAATTTTTTACAGTTCATGAAAGACACCTAATGAACAAAAAAGGACACAGGCTAGGGGAAGTGACAGGTGAAAGGAGGATTATGAAGAGCACTTTTCAAGAGAAGTTCGCAACTTAATTTCTAAATAAAATTTACTCACTGAGATGGGAATGTAACAGCAGTATGATGTCTTCCCTATATCTATAGATACTTACAGGTATCTACTGCCTATGGGTAGGAACAAATCCTCTTCTGGTTTAGAAACTATAATTGCCTCCTTTAGGATTGTAACTGTGTGTACACAAAAACTTGCACTAATGTATTGCAGAAGATCTTCCCAGAACTGAGTAAAGGAGCTCAGTGTTGGCTTCAACTGAGTCCATACATCCTTAAACATCTCACAGTTGGCAGATCACATAACAGAGAATAAGGATTAAGATTTCTTTGACTACCCAAATCCTTCTTTAGCAAATGAGATGATATGTTCTTTCTATCTATCATCTACCTATCTACCTACCTATCTATCTATTATCTATCTATCTATCTATCTATCTATCTATCTATCTATATCTATCTATCTATCTATCTATCTCTCTATCATCTATCAATCATCTATCATAGATATATCTTTCTATAAGCCATAGCTAAGGAAGTCTCCAAGCAATATGATCTGCTCCACATATCCAGAGAAAGACAGTCACTTAGTCACTCTTTCTTCACTTTCAATTAATTGCTATAGAACCCACATGCTTTCTTAACTGGAGGCCTAGTATTTTTCTTTAGAGGTTTCCCTGCCTTTCCCCCACTCATCAACCCCCTACCCAGTCCAAAGAGGAGGCAATTCTGGCTACTGTTAAATAGAGACAGAAATGGAGAGAGATCAGCGCTCTGTTGCAACTGCTGCTTCTCACTGTTGAAGACTACCCTACCCCTTTGGGACAATGATGGCTACTCCAGAATGATGCAGCCATTCCACTTCTTCAGTTCTAAGGTTGACAGAAGGTGGTCCATGTTTGGAGCCCCAGCATTTGCTGTTATACACATACAGACAGTTTCTAAATGCAAGTTAGTTCCATCAAATTGCGGGGGAGTCCTGGACTCCCATCCCTTTTCCTCCTCAGTGACTCACCCCAGGAGGAGTAAATGATCTTGACTTCTTTCTCCATAACATTCATATTTATCCTGTGCTCACCTTTCTCAGGGGAGCAACCCTCAGTGATTTAGCCAAGGTGATATATCCTTCTAAAGGAGGTTCCCAAGTAATTCCAAGGTACCATATTTCTACCTTTCTAAATCAGGCTATTCTCTATGACTCCAAGGTGAGTTTTCATCCTGGCCTAAATTATGAAGTCTTTGACACTTCTATCACTAAAGAAAAGGAAAACACAAATTTTATTTCTAATTTCTTCACTGCTGGGTATAGTACCCCTGTATATATGTAGTTTCTGCTTTCAAAATTATAAATAGTTGTAGCAAGGTACAAACCACTATCTTTAGATGTCTTAAAACCTCAGAGCTTCATGATTCTCTGCAAAGCAAAACTTTGTACTCATAAGAACTCTTTTGGATGTAAAATGACAGAAATCTAACAGCATCTAGCGAAAGCAAAAAAAGTGAATTTATTAGTTCATGTAATTGAGAATTCCAAGTAGGCTCAGTGGTGTTGTCAGGGCTCTCTCTTCCTATATTTCAGGTCTGCATGAGTAGGCTTTCCTTTTAGGATTGATCCAAGGTTCTTGCCATATGGCAGGAAAGGTTGTAAAGATAGATCCAAAAGAGAGAACTGTCTTACTACTGATACCCATATACTGAACTGCATCATTTCTCTGCTTGGTCTTGCTTGGGTCATATGTGCACCCTGCAAATCACTGTGAACAGGGGGATGGAGTCCCGTGATTAGCCAAGTCTGATTATGATCCCCGTTGTGTGGAAGCAAGTCATGATCAGGAGTTTGGGACTGTCACAGAACACATGGAAAGAAGAGAAATATGTCCCCAAGACGAAGAAAAGCTGAGCTTAAAAACAGAATGGGCAGAGGGCGTTGCTTTGGGTGTCCTGAGGCCTGCCAGCGGCCAAGTTTCCAAGGTCCCACTGAAAGCTACCCTCCGTACGGGGCTTTATCAGCATGCAGATGAGCACAGGACTCTCAGTACAAACCTTTGACTAAATGTCCACAGGTCTGAACTGGGTCTTTGGGTCTTGGCTGCAGGCTCATTTATAAAATGTGCTGTCACAGATGCAAATTGGAATGTCAGGAATAGCTTTATTGACTTCTGTGCCAGAGCATAGGATCTGAAAGTTAATTGTTCTGCAAGTTTTTAGAAGGACAGGGGCCAGGTAATATGATATTTTTCTTCCATGGTATTACAGGAAAGAGGCCTGGAGTTTTATTCCAGTTCCATTTTAGGTTAATGTGTAATTGTGACCAAGGGCAATTTATTTCACCTTTTTGGAACTTGATTTTCTAATGTGTTAAATGAGGTGGTTATGTCAGTTGATTCCAGAATTTTCAATCTTTCAGCTCTGAGTTTCTTTTAACTTTTTTCAATGGTTTTCATTGAGACATGGGCTTGAAAAGGTGAGACCATGGTAAGAGGCAGGCAGAAGTCATTGTACTAGACAATTTGGAAAGAATATTGAAAAGATAACTAAAAGACAGATAGCTATTTTTGTTTCAATTTCTCTAAAAATGATATCAACTCTAAATGCCATTCTTTGTTTTTTAGTTAAGAAAAATCAGTCATTTATTTATTTATTTATTTATTACTTAATTTATTTATTTATTTTAATTTTTTATTAAGGTATTATTGATATACACTTTTATGAAGGTTTCACATGAAAAAACAATGTGGTTACTACATATACCCATATTATCAAGTCCCTACTCATACCCCAATGCAGTCACTGTCCATCAGTGTAGTAAGATGCCACAGATTCACTGTTTGCCTTCTCTGTGCTACAGTTTTCCCCATGATCCCCCACACCATGTGTACTAAACATAGTACCCCTCAATCCCCTTCTCCCACCCTCCCCACCCACCTTCCCACACTCCTCCCCTTTGGTAACCACTAGTTCCTTCTTGGAGTCTCTGAGTCTGCTGCTATTTTGTTCCTTCAGTTTTGCTGTGTTGTTATACTCCACAAATGAGGGAAATCATTGGCACTTGTCTTTCTCTGCCTGATTTATTTCACTGAGCATAATATCCTCCAGCTCCATCTATGTTGTTGCAAATGGCAGGATTTGTTTCCTTCTTATGGCTGAATAGTATTCCATTGTGTATATGTACCACATCTTTTTTATCCATTCATCTACTGATGGATACTTAGGTTGCTTCCATATCTTGGCTATAGTAAAAAATGTTGCAATAAACATAGGGGTGCATATGTCTTTTTGAATCTGAGAAGTTGTATTCTTTGGGTAAATTCCAAGGAGTGGGATTCCCGGGTCAAATGGTATTTGTATTTTTAGTTTTTTGAGGAGCCTCCATATTGCTTTCCACAATGGTGGAACTAGCTTACATTCCCACCAGCAGTGTAGGAGGGTTCCCCTTTCTCCGCATCCTTGCCAGCATTTGTTGTTCTTAGTCTTTTGGATTGTGGCTATCCTTACTGGTGTGAGGTGACATTTCATTGTGTTTTTAATTTGCATTTCCCTGATGATTAGAATCACTCATTTATTTTAAGGAATATGTAAGAAGGACTTTATAGAAGTCCAGTGAAGCCACTTCAAAAGTAAACTAGAAAGAGTTAAGAACTATAATAAACAAATGCTATGAGTGGACCTTGGTTTGACCCTGGCTTGAACAGAACAACTGTAAAATATTTGCTTTGCACAGTTGTGGGAAATTTGCATATGGCTTAACTATTAAATGATAGTAAGGAATTACAGTTATTATAATTTTCCTAAATGTGATATTTCACCATTATTGCAAATTGTGGGGTAAAAGTGGGAAATTGTCCTTATTTTTCAAAAATATATTCTTAAATATTTAGGGTCATATGTCACAATATCTGTGATTCACTTACAAATACCTGAGCAAAAGAAATATAAATCAGATGTGATAAAATATTAGCAATGATAAATCTCAATGAAGGTTCTGTGGCTATTCCATTACTATTCTCTAAGCTTTTCTGTAGACTTGAAAAATTTAAAAATGAAAACAAATTAATTGGAGATGATTGTCCTTTAAGGTTTCAAACTGTGCCCACCTTACACCTCTATTTCACATGTAGTTCAAGTTTTTAGTTTTCCCAAGTGAAATAGCACTTAAATATCTTTAATTCAGCTACAACATGGCACCTGAGGATTTTCAACTTTAGCAATGTGAATTGTAAGATAGTAAAGTGGCAGCCTATTTCCTGTGAAATAATGGCCTCAAATAGAATCCTTAATATTAACCCCCTACCTCATCATTCCTCCCACTCCCCCTACAGTTACCTGAATCTTTATAGCTTTTGTAATTGTATTGAAGAGGCTGAATGATGTAATGGTTATGCATTCAGACACTGAAACAATTGCCTGGTCAGGGAACCTCCTTGCCCTGCCACTCATCACCCGTGTGATCTTGAGTAGGGTACTTTACCTTCTGTGCATCAGTTTCCCCAGCTGTAAAACTGGGTGCCAGAGCTATCACCCACATGATGCGGTCCTTTTGAGGATTAGGAGTATAATGCACTCAACACAGTTATTAATATTTAATAAGTCTTCATTATTATTTATATATTGGGATAGAGTAAAGCCAGGAAGGTCAAAGTCAAAATTTAAGGAAAAAGTACTTTTGCATTTCAGGTGATGAAATTTGTTCAAGAGATGTGTCCTGTCCTAGTTTGAACAGCACCAAGATAGAGAGATTTTCAAAATCATAAAGGACAGCACGGCACTGCGGCATCTCTTCAATCTTAGAAATTTTCCATACAAGTGGCTTAGTTAAGGTCTTTGCAAAATGCTAGAAAACTAGCATCTAAGAAAATAAATTTCTCAATCTTTAAAAATAACTACATTTCCCAAAAACTTCAGGCTGGAAATATATTTGATAGATGCTTTATGGTATTTGGCAGACATATTAAAATGAGGGTGTAGTTGTTATTACAAAATATCCTGCAATCATTTATAACCAAGACTCCTTCATTAGATTATGTGCTTACTATAAGTGCTTATTGAAAACCAAGGACTTGATTCTCTGTTAATATGTGAGTTTCCTATTATCTATGACCTTGTAAAATTAAATATTGCCCAAGAATCTGAAAAAAATTCTTTTCAGTGAAGATACACGAATACACTTTTGTTTACTGGACCTTATGAAAATTCAATGTTATTCAAATTTATCTAATAAAACTTTTAGAGAATGCCAAAATCTTAGATTTCATTTTTGTGGTGTGTATTTATTTAATAATGATACATGCATTTTATCCAAAGTAAATCTTTCCTTCTTAGAAAGGTAAACAGTGGATAGCTCCTCTATTGAAGACTCTTCCCAGAGGCCTCTGAGTCCTTTACCATGCCAAACGCAATTCTTTGCACATCACGAAGAGCCATTTAAAATAATCTGTATAATTGAAATTGTTGTATTACTATAATTTGCGTAAAGAAATTCTTCAGTTCCTTAGAGCAACTGCAAGAAGCACCATCTAAACCAGTCCTTCAAATCCTTTTGTCAAGAGAAACCAGGTAAAAGAGACTAAATGACTTAGACTGAATCTGTTATCCCTCTGAATTCAACTTCAGTCACGGAAACTTGTTTCTCTCAGGGAACTGTTGTAACCCTTTGGAAACAAGGTCATTTCAGCTCAGGTCCTGTCACTCTCTGGCATGCAAGTCCTTCTGCAGCGTGGCACAATGTAGTTGCTGGTCAGACATGCCGAATCAGGGAAGAGATGGATTCTTGGCTCCTATCGGTTCCGGGGACTCTGCATCTGGTTGGGGTGAAGGCAACAATTCTTTAACTTTTGGTCACAGCTTTGCTAAGGGCAAAGTAGAGGTTTTGATTCCATCTTCAGAATTGCTCACTTGGGCATTTTTTTATAAACAGCACCAGGTTAAGGAAACATGAATGCTGGAGCTTCCTAGTAAGTGGAAGTAATTTTGATAATATGATTAATAGTCTTATTTACCATTTTCAACTACCACTATTACTCTCTTCTAGTCATCTTTAAATATTTAATTTCCTGCTCAAGTTTTAGCACTAAGAGCACCCAAATCTTGAAAGTATTTATCCAACACTGTGTATAGAGTAGGACACAGATATGCCCTCAAATAATTGGATTTTTTTTCTCCCTCTCTTTTCAGCTCCTTGTGATATCATCATTTGAACCATCAGTACATCCAATATCTACATACTTATACAAAAATCTATAATACCTATAAACTTACATGCTTACAAAAACTTACTATTATCATTCTCAGACTGTGGATTTGTGCCATTTCCTCGATTTCTTTAGGCTCATTTGCTTTTAACGAATGTGTTTCTAATTGTCTTTGACCATCTCACTCAACTTTGGCCCTACCTGGCTACTGACGAATTTGCAAACCTAATGAAAATGTGAAACAGCCCAAGTTTCAGGTCAGCCCTTACTTGCGGCTGCCTGTCTCTGTGAGTTTGCATTCTCCCAAGCATTGGTTAGCAGGCCAAGCGCCCTACAAGGAGAGCGACTGCTTTCTAACTTCAGTGGTGAAGCAGGCAAATTTGGACACAGCAGCTGTCTGCTCCTGAAGACAGCTGGAAATAACCACATTGGATGGGATCAGCTATCAGAGGCAGGGCGGCACTGTTGTGTGTAAACAGCATGCTCTCTCTGAGACTGGAGACAGTGACATAAGTAGCTCCAGGCTCAACCTACCCCCGAAATAGCAGTGAAGACACTTTACATCCAGTCTTACAGAGTACAATGAGAATCACAGGCTTTTAGGACTGAAAAGCCCCTTGGAGATCATGTCACAACCTTGTTGTTTTACAGATTAAAAAACAGCAACAACCATAAAAATAAAATACTGAGACCAGGGGAGATGTGGAAACATGTGGTCTTCCTAATTGTCACCTATGCATGTGACACATCACATATACATATGTGACTAAGCCCTTTAGGGATCTCTGTAGATCATAGATCCTGTCATGCCCCTGTGCTTAAGCTAGTACATTCATTTCTTTCCAAAGAGCTAACTCTGCACATCAGCAAAATTTCCTAAGATTTAGCCTTAGCTGTAAGAATAAATATTTGGGTCTACCCCCAACCCAAAAACAGCCTTAGGACAGGTGATATCACCAATTATTTGGTTTACTCCATGTCAGCCTTTGTCTGGGACCAAGAACTGAAGCTATGAAGACAAAAGGCAGGAAGATGTAAAAATGTTTACAGTCTAGTGTCAGAAACATATGTGAGCAAATAATCAAGAGACATTGCAACAAGTGTTACATTATATGAGAGATTTATGTAAAGTGCAATATTAGCATATGAAAAAGGAGCCACATCATAGATGAGTAGCAAGTTCAATAAGGCAGTGCAAAAAAACTATTTAAGTCTCTGTAGTGACATTTGGGTCCTGGAGAAGGGAATGAGAAAGATGAAATGAATTTAAGGAAGGAGGAGGTACAGAGAGAAAATGTCAAGCAAGCAAGAAGAGTGTTTTATTTAATATGAGTCAGCATCTGAAAGTCACCATTTCCTCTCTCTGAATGATTCTTCTAATCTATTATCTAATGTGTCTGAAATCTGTATAAACAAATCATTGTAAGGGTTTCCTTTGGGGCAATATGCATGAACTTCACGATTGCATTTTCCTTCATTCTTAAGGAACTTTGTATCTTATTTTTTGGTTTGTATTTAAGTGATTAAGGTTGTCAGAAATATGACCCTAAGTGGACAAGAGGCATTATGAGGTAGAGATGAGCAAATAAGGAATGGCTGATGTTAATTCGTGAACTAGAGGGGATGTGGGTAGATTGGAAAATCAAAAAAATAATCCAGAGAAGAACGATTTCCACTATGACCTCAGATTATAAGTAAACAAAGAAACAACATGTTCATGAAAAATAGGAAGGACTAAAGCACAGATTTTCAAAATTCAAGTTTTGAGAAGTCAAAGACATCCAAATTAAGACAATAAGATATCATTGTTTGCCTATAAATTGATGGGGCTTTAAACAACAAGAGGGTAAAGGAAAATAGGTACTTTCATTTATTACTAGTGGGAGTAAAAATTGGTAAAATTGGTATGAATATCCTGAAGATAAATTCTTCTCTCTCTGTATACACACATACACACATATAAAAACAAACATATATGTATATACATGCTGATATTATATGTATATATATTTTAAAATAAAATATGTATTATTAAAATATAAATATATATGTATATATATATATAGTCAAATTACCTTTAAGTTGTATAAGTCTATAGTCCTTCATCCTAAGAAGTTAATATGTATGCATCTAGTCTATGATTAAAGATGTTCATGACAGAGATGTTTATTTAAGCCAAAAAAAAAATGAATGAGATCTAATCTAAATATTTGATAATAGGCTATTGGGATATACTGCAAATATCTTAAGGCATGTCTGTATCATGGAATACTAAATAGCCATTAAAAATGATATTCCTCTAGCAATCATAAGGATTAAAAAAGTAGACATAAAGTATTTAGAACAGTGCCTAGAACCTAATAAATGATGATTTAATGTTAACTTTTTCATTATTATTGTGATTATTGGCATATCTTAAGACATAGGGAGATATTCCTATATGTAAAATGAAAAAAATTTAAGAAGTATGTAAATCATGATACCAGTTTTAAATATGTATGTGTATACACGTACATATACATTAACATACACATATACATACATGTTTATTTATACATATGTTTAGGGTAAATATGGAGAGTGTAGTAGTTTGCTAGAGTTGCAATAGCAAAATACCACAGCTGGGTGGCTTAAACAGCAAAAGTTTATTGTCACACAGTTCTGGAGGCTAGAGGTCCAAAATCAAGGTGTCAGCAGAATTGGTTCCTTCTGAGGACTGTGAGGGAAGCACCTGTTCCACACCTTTCTCCTTGGCTTTTAGATGACTACTTCCTCCTTGTATCTTCATATCACCTTCCCTCTATGTTCGTCCCTGTCCAACTTTTCCCTATTTATAAGGTCACCAGTCATGCTGGATTAGGGCCTACCCCAATGACTTCACTTTGACTTGATTATCTCTGCAAAGACTTGATTTAACTTGATTATTTCTATAACGCCTTATCTCCAAATAAGGGCACATTCTGAGGTACTGGTGGTTAGGACTTCAACATTTGAATGGGGTGGGGGGCACAATTCAACCTGTAACAGAGTTCATGTATATCAGAAATTTGAAAATTATAGATGACATTTGTTTTACTCTTTTTGCTTATCTATCATTTTCTACAGTGGACTGTGACCATTAATGAAATTTAAAAAATTTTTTTAATTGCATGCCTCAGAAGTCTAGATATCCTATTTAAAATTGAAATGAAAACTTTTAGTCCCTCCCATAGTTCTCTATTTATTTTTAATATCAACCTATATTTCTACTGTCTAAGACTAAGTATAGGACTTTGAAAAGAACACTTAATGTTCCCTATGCAAAAGGGAAGTTTGGGTACTGAAACTATGGCTATTTAGATCACATGCGCCATAGAGTTCAAGGTTACCATTTTCCGGTGGGGTTTTTGTTTCATTGTGAATTCCTGAATGACACTGATTTAAGACAAAGTCAAATTATGGACCTCCAAAAAGTACTTCACTTTGGAGGGATGCATACTGCTTTGCCATTTTCAGAGCTTGTCAATCTAAAGTTGATATTGCACATTCCTTCTAAATGGTGCAGCACTATTAATTAGGAATCCAGAGTATTGAAAAGGTTATAAAACATGTAAACAGAGGTAAAACATGTTCTATACAATAAATAAGCTTCTGAGTAATCAATCATTCTTACAGAAATCAGAGTATACTTAAATGCAATAGCATAACTTGTACTTTTGTAAAGAAGGAATTTGTATGGCAACAAAATGATAATTAATTAATATATATATATATTTAAACTTTAGTGCTGAATTGGACTTTTTTGGAACAAGGGTGCCCCTTACTTTCAGTCACAAAATTCCTAGAATTAGTATATACTACCCAAAGATGAAAAGTTTGCATAAGAAAAGCTTTCATTCAAAAACTGTTTTAAAAAAATCTATTGTTTGAAAGTGCCAGTCATTTGACTTTAAACTTCATAGCTCATTTATGGGCAGGGTGCATTATAAAATTAATTCATCATCCACAGTTAATATGTATCAGCCACACATTGTGTTAGGTGGTTTGTATGGTTCATACTTTACCAGCCATAATCGTTAATTCAGTTTCATGAAATAAATTGGATACAAAACAACACAAAAGAAAGCCCCATATTCTTTACAAATATTGCTGGTGATGCCATAGAAATTTAAAAATATACATATTGAAGAAGGTTTGGTGACTAATATTTTGCAGGGTGAGAAAATTATTTCTCATTATGTTGCTTATTATGTTAAGTAATGTCTTATATCAGCACGTAAATAAGTTTAGTGATTGCTTGGAAGGAAAACTATTCCAAAGAGAACATTAATGTATTTGATTTGTTTATTTATTCATCTAATTTAGGGATGAAAGATTTCTGGACTGATACTAGATATGAAAATGTGTCACTAAAATGTATTAGTGCTCAGAGCTAAGGACCTTACCTATAAATATAGATTTAAATAGTTGCATGCTTGATTAAAGTTTAAATTAGGTAAGATATTTAATAT
>JAVSCE010000051.1:0-202215 GCA_032199065.1 Smutsia gigantea
ACCCATCAGACTATCATCAGACTTCTCAACAGAAACCTTACAGGCCAGAAAGAATGGCATGATATATTTAACGTTATGAAACAGAAGGGCCTCGAACCAAGAATATTGTATCCAGCACGATTATCATTTAAATATGATGGAGGGATTAAACAATTTCCAGATAAACGAAAGTTAAGAGAATTTGCGTCTCATAAACCACCACTACAGGATATCTTAAATGGACTGCTCTAGATGGAAGTACACCTAAGGCTAAAAAGATGTCACCAGAGGAAAAAAAAAAATCATAGCAAAGAAAGCAGACCATCCAAATACCAACTAAAGGCAAAAGAATAAAACACCTATTATAGAAAGAATGGAGGAGGAGGAATAAGAAGGGAGAGAAAGAAAGAAACATCAGACTGTGTTTACAATAACTTAACAAGAAAGTTAAGTTAGATTGTTAGATAGTAAAGAAGCAACCCTTGAACCCTTGGTAACCACGAATCTAAAGCCAGCAATGGCAATAAGTACATATCTATCAATAATCACCCTAAATGTAAATGGACTGAATGCACCAATCAAAAGACACAGAGTAACAGAATGGATAAAAAAGCAAGACCCATCTATATGCTGCCTACAAGAAACTCACCTCAAATCCAAAGATATACACAGACTAAAAGTGAAGGGATGGAAAAAGATATTTCATGCAAACAACAAAGAGAAAAAAGCAGGTGTTGCAGTACTTGTATCAGACAAAATAGACTTCAAAACGAAGAAAGTAGCAAAAGATAAAGAAGGACATTACATAATGATAAAGGGGTCAGTCCAACAAGAAGATATAACCATTATAAATATATATGCACCCAACACAGGAGCGCCAGCATATGTGAGACAAATACTAACAGAATTAAAGGAGGAAATAGACAGCAATGCATACATCTTAGGAGACGTCAACACACCACTCACTCCAGAGGACAGATCAACCAGACAGAAAATAAGTAAAGACACAGAGGCACTGAACAACACACTAGAACAGATGGACCTAACAGACATCTACAGAACTCTACACCCAAAAGCAACAGGATACACATTCTTCTCAAGTGCACATGGAACATTTTCCAGAATAGACCACATACTAGGCCACAAAAAGAACCTCAGTAATTTCAAAAATATTGAAATCCTACCAACCAACTTCTCAGATCACCAAGGTATAAAACTAGAAATAAATTTTAGAAAGAAATCAAAAAGGCTCACAAATACATGGAGACTTAACAACACTCTCCTAATTAATCAATGGGTTAACGACCAAATCAAAACAGAAATCAAAGAATATATGGAGACTAATGACAACAACAACACAAAGCCACAACTTCTGTGGGACGCAGCAAAGGCAGTTCTAAGAGGAAAGTATATTGCAATCCAGGCCTATTTAAAGAAGGAAGAACATTCCCAAATGAATAGTCTAAAGACACAATTACAGAAACTGGAAAAAGAACAAAAGAGGCCCAAAGTCACCAGAAAGAGGGACATAATAAAGATTAGAGAAGAAATAAATAAAATTGAGAAGAATAAAACAATAGAAAAAATCAATAAAACCAAGAGCTGGTTCATTGAAAAAATAAACAAAATAGATAAACCCCTAGCCAGACTCATTAAGAGAAAAAGAGAATCTACACACATAAACACAATCAGAAATGAGAATGGAAAAATCACGACGGACCCCACAGAAATACAAAGAATCATAAGAGAATATTATGAGAACCTATATGCTAACAAGCTGGAAAACATAGAAGAAATGGACAACTTCTTAGAAAAATACAACCTTCCAAGACTGACCAAGCAAGAGACAGAAAAACTAAACAGACCAGTCACCAGCGACGAAATCGAATTGGTAATCAAAAAACTACCCAAGAACAAAACCCCGGACCTGATGGATTCACCTCTGAATTCTACCAGACATATAGAGAAGAAATAACACCGATTCTCCTTAAAGTTTTCCAAAAAATAGAAGAGGAGGGAATACTTCCAAACTCATTCTATGAAGCCAGCATTACTCTAATACCAAAACCTGGCAAAGACCTCACCAAAAAAGAAAATTACAGACCAATATCCCTGATGAACGTAGATGCAAAAATACTCAACAAAATATTAGCAAACCAAATTCAAAAATACATCAAGAGGATCATACACCATGATCAAGTGGGATTCATCCCAGGGATGCAAGGATGGTACAACATTCGAAAATCCATCAACATCATCCACCACATCAACAAAAAGAAGAACAAAAACCACATGATCATCTCCATAGATGCTGAAAAAGCATTTGACAAAATTCAGCATCCATTCCTGATTAAAACTCTCAACAAAATGGGTATAGACGGCAAGTACCTCAACATCATAAAGGCTATATATGACAAACCCACAGCTAACATCATACTTAACGGCGAGACGCTGAAAGCTTTTCATCTAAGATCGGGAACAAGACAGGGATGCCCACTCTCTCCACTGTTATTCAACATAGTACTGGAGGTCCTAGCCACAGCAATCAGACAAAACAAAGACATACAAGGCATCCAGATTGGTAAAGAAGAAGTCAAATTGTCACTATTTGCAGATGACATGATACTGTACATAAAAAACCCTAAAGATTCCATTCCAAAACTACTAGAACTAATATCTGAATTCAGCAAAGTTGCAGGATACAAAATTAACACACAGAAATCTGTTGCTTTCCTATACACTAATGATGAACTAACAGAAAGAGAAATCAGAAAAACAATTCCATTCACAATTGCATCAAAAAGAATAAAATACCTAGGAATAAACCTAACGAAGGAAGTGAAAGACCTGTACTCTGAAAACTACAAGACACTCCTAAGAGAAATTAAAGAGGACACTAACAAATGGAAATGCATCCCATGTTCTAGGCTAGGAAGAATAAATATTGTCAAAATGGTTATACTACCTAAAGCAATCTACAGATTCAATGCAATCCCTATCAAACTACCAACAGCTTTCTTCAATGAACTGGAACAAATAATTCTAAAATTCATATGGAACCACAAAAGACCCCGAATAGCCAAAGCAATCCTGAGAAGGAGGAATAAAACAGGGAATTACACTCCCTGACTTAAAGCTCTACTACAAAGCCACAGTAATCAAGACAATTTGGTATTGGCACAAAAACAGACCCACAGACCAGTGGAACAGAATAGAAAATCCAAACATTAACCCAAACATACACAGTCAATTAATATTTGATAAAGGAGCCTTGAATATACAATGGGGAGATGACAGCCTCTTCAGCAGCTGGTGTTGGAAAAACTGGACAGCTACATGTAAGAGAATGAAACTGGACTACTGTCTAGCCCCATACAAAAAGGTAAACTCAAGGTGGATCAAAGACCTGAATGTAAGTCATGAAACCATAAAGCTCTTAGAAAAAAACATAGGCAAAAATCTCTTGGACATAAACATGAGCAACTTCTTCATGAACATATCTCCCCGGGCAAGGGAAACAAAAGCAAAAATGAACAAGTGGGACTATATCAAGCTGAAAAGCTTCTGTACAGCAAAGGACACCATCAGTAGAACAAAAAGACATCCTACAGTATGGGAGAATATATTCATAAAAAACGTATCTGATAAAGGGTTGACATCCAAAATATATAAAGAACTCATGCACCTTAACAAACAGAAAGCAAATAATCCAATTAAGAAATGGGCAGAGGACATGAATAGACACTTCTCCAAAGAAGAAATTCAGATGGCCAACAGGCACATGAAAAGATGCTCCACATCGCTAATCATCAGAGAAATGCAGATTAAAACCACAATGAGATATCACCTCACACCAGTGAGGATGGCCAACATCCAAAACACAAACAACAACAAATGTTGGCGAGGATGTGGAGAAAAGGGAACCCTCCTACACTGCTGGTGGGAATGCAAATTAGTTCAACCATTGTGGAAAGCAGTATGGAGGTTCCTCAAAAAACTCAAAATAGAAATACCATTTGACCCAGGAATTCCACTCCTAGGAATTTACCCTAAGAATGCAGCAGCCCAATTTGAAAAGGACAGATGCACCCCTATGTTTATTGCAGCACTATTTACAATAGCCAAGAAATGGAAGCCACCTAAGTGTCCATCAGTAGATGAATGGATAAAGAAGATCTGGTACATATACACAATGGAATATTATTCAGCCATAAGAAGAAAACAAATCCTACCATTTGCAACTACATGGATGGAGCTAGAGGGTATTATGCTCAGTGAAATAAGCCAAGCTGAAAAAGACAAGTATCAAATGATTTCACTCATATGTGGAGTATAAGAACAAAGAAAAAATACTGAAGGAACAAAACAGCAGCAGACTCACAGAACCCAAGAACGGACTAATAGTTACCAAAGGGAAAGGGACTGGGGAAAATGGGTGGGAAGGGAGGGATAAGAGGGAAAAAGGGGCATTACGATTAGCAGATGTAATGTTGGGGGGGCACGGGGAGGGCAGTACAACTCAGAGAAGACAAGTAGTGATTCTATAGCATCTCACTACGCTGATGGACAGTGACTGTAATGGGGTTGGTGGGGGGGACCTGATGAAGGGGTAGTTTAATAACCGTAATATTGCACATGTAATTGTAGATTAATGATAATAAAATAAATTATATTTAAAAAAAAAAGAAAAAGAAAAAACAAAGCCCTGATCTTTCAGATACACTTGAGAAGCAGTGCACTAAAACCGTGGTATGGATCATGGCCTTGACGGCTCAGGGCAGGCAACCCGGGTGCAGAACCCTGCCGGATGGAGAGGCCAGCACATTCCTTCCCATGGATTCAGCTTCTGACATAAGTATGGAGCATGTGATTTCACCATTTATGGCTCCAAGGATATACAGATGACCTGATATTTTCAGATGAATGCTTTTGTATGTATTGAGAGGAGACTGACCGAGAATGAAAGGCTGCCCCACGTTTACCAGAACAGACGGTCTCCAGCAGCCTGGAATGCAGTTGAGGAATCTGACCCTGGGTAACTTACGTAACTGTTAAACCTGAATTAGGACTTTCTGAGTCGAAAGTCCATTTCCTTTTCTACCAGTGCTTCTGAAACCAAGTAATCCTGACTCCCCGGGGCTGTGGTAGGACTCAGACACATGTGAACTCAGCACGTTCTGTGTGAGACTGAGCCCACCAAAGGCACAAGCCGTGCTGTGCCCCAGCTCCTGGGCTGCAGAGCAGCTGCCCGGCCCGTGCAGAGACATGAAGAGACAGCGGAGTGAGCAACAAGAGCAGCATGCAGGAGCCAGGAAGGCAGAACCATTTCCCAATGTTCTGAGCAGTCTCAGCATTAGAAAACATTACAAAACAGTAATCATGATTCGGCTTTAATTACTCCAAAATGAGTAAGTGAGAAGATAAAAAAAGAATGTTTTAGGTTTTCTAAATTATGATTACACTCAGAATGATTAAGCACAGAACACACAGAGCAGTGTGAAAGGGAAAAGGAGTGGTAAAGCAAAGGAAAGATAGCAAACAAAGCGCATGAATCAACCCTGCTCAGATCCAAACCCCACAGATGCAGCTGAGGACTTGTCTCGCTGTGCTTGCGATCTCCTGGAATGAATTACTAGGCTGGTTTTGTGTGTGATTAACCTCTTACAATCTATAAAGCCAACAGTAAAATCCGTCCTCTGTTCAAAACATCACTCTTAAAATGTTTACCTATCATGAAAGTGTACTTTGCAATGAGGAGATCTGGGGGTCAGCCTAACAGTGCCCACACTCCTCCTCACCGGCAGGGGGATGACTGCAGGATGGGACCTGATGGTGGAGAGCTCAGCAGTGCTCTTGTCCAGAATATTTAACCTCAAGTGCATCAAGCCGTTAGATTTAACTTCTATTTTTGAAAAAAATACAAGGGCTGGAGGAGCCAGTTAGATGATACAATGAAAAATCTTCACATAAATCCAGGAAGAGGGACTGTCTATGAGACTATCAACCTGATCTTGGAACAGTCAGTGTTGTGGAGAAGAAAAAGATAAGTGGACTATTGTGATTAAAACAAACTAAAGACGCACAATAATTAAATGTAACACACAACTCTGATTATATGCTGGTTCAAAAAATTGGGCTACAAAAGGCATTTAAGGGACAATGAGGGAAATGTGCAATGGACTGGATGTGACGATACTCGGGGATGACTTCTATCAGTGGGGTAACAGTACTCCCCTGGAAGAGCATCTCTCCTCTACAGATTAGCGCTGCTCTTGGCTGAGGGAAGTACCGCCAGGCCTGCAGTGACTTTTGCACCCTGCACCACATCGGCGCCTTAACCTGCTAAAGAGCTCCACGTTGAGATGTTGAACAGAAAGAACATGCAAGCCACATGTGACTTAAAATCTTCTAGTAGACACATTTAAAAGTAATAAAAAGAAACAGGTAAAATTAATTTTATTGTATTTTATTAACCCAGTTTAAGTCCAAAATATTTTTATTTCAATATGTAATCAATATAAAAAATTAATGATTTACTTCACATTCTTTTTTGGTATAGCGTCTGAACTCTGGTGTATATTTTATACTTAGAGCACATCTCAACTCAGGTTAGTCACACTGCAAGTTTTCAATGGCCAGATAGCTGCTGGCTGCCAAAGTGGACAGCACAGGTCAAGAACTTTTCTCTTATCACTATCTGCTGCCCTTCAAACTCCCTACCTCCATCCAGCTAAGCTGCTCAACACTCCTGTTGCAAGTTCAAGTCCACCTGGTTGCACTCATCTTCATACTCAGCCCAGAGCATTTTAGACCACTCAATACTCTCTGGGGACCCCAGCTTTCCCATTTGCAAGGAATTCCTGAACTCACCCCCCACAATCCTAATAAAACTCCCTCAACTATCACAGATGAAAAAGCTCATCACAAAGATCCAGAGTTTCTCATCTTTCTGGGGAGAGGAGCATGTGACCAGAAAGAGCATGGGCTCCAGGGTCAGTAAAGGCTGGCTCTGACCGAGGGTCTGCCAAAACCCGCTGGGCGACCAACCCCAGGAAAATTACCCAATTTTTCTCATGTCCTAAGATGTAAGAAAGACAGAAAAGACAAATGTGTGTGCCCTCACTACACAGGGTTATAAAGAGATTAATGACAAATTAATACTACAGCATCCATAACTTAGACTGACAACAGAGAAGCATCTAGTAACTCTTGAGTTCTCTCCCTCCTCTTAACTGCGACAGGACCTAATACTTGCCAAGCAGTGCCCATTGAATGGCTTCTCTTCTGCTTTAAGAATTGTTGACCTTTTACCGTCATTCTGTTCATTCCCAATGTGTTTCTCAGCTGGCTCTTCCTTCTCCTCATTCTCCCTCTAGATGAACTGAGGTCCTGCTCTCTCCCTGCCTCCCCGTACTTCCCCATCACTGATCTTATTCCCTTCCGCTTCTTCTGGGATAACCTCCAGTTACAGGTCTTAGAAATTTTTACCTAAGATCTGCTCCTCTCAAGACCATGCTTTCTAATACGCACTGGACATGGCTCCCAATGCAAGGCTGTGGGTCAGGGCTGGGCTTCACAGTCACTTGGAAGCACATTAGAAATACATATTTCTGGGCCCTCCCTCTGGGCACTCTGAGTATGTCTGGGATAGGACCACATGATCTGTGCTTTTTAAAGAGCTTCCCAGGGGCTACTGATGCGCAACCAGGTTTGAAACCCTTTGCCAGACACTGCCATCACCTCCCAACATTCAACTGTTCAAAAAGAAAACATCCTTCTCTCCAAATCTGCTCTCTCTCTCATGCTCCTAATCTCAGCTCAGAGTATCACTTCCCACTCATTTTAGTTCAAAACCAATTTACCCTTTACATGATGGACACAACTGCCTTCTGAGAGCAGAGCCTGACTACAGAGCCCAAAACATTCACATGTCATTCCTGGACCTCCACCACATATGCCCCACTCCATCCCTTCCAGAGCCACCCCAGCTCCAGCAGGGAGGCTCCTCCCCTTCCCGAACAAGCCCCACATATCCTACTGCACTGCACTGGATCCTACCCTCCAGTTTCTGCTCTTCCTGCACTGTTCCCTGGCTAGCATCCCCTCATCTCCCAACCCCACCTATCAAATCTCACTCATCACTCCAAACTCAATGCAAACTCCAGCCTTAACCATCATCTCCTCTACTTGCTTTGGCTGCAAACTCCCTAACATGTCAAAGTTTGTACACACGTAACAGAACTCTTTCTGCTGTGTCTTGTATCCCTCTATCAAAAATACCTATATCTGCACAATAGAATACTATTCAGTCATAAGAAGGAAACAAATCCTGCCATTTGCAACAACATGGATGGAGCTGGAGGATATTATGCTCAGTGAAATAAGCCAGGTGGAGAAAGACAAGTGCCAAATGATTTCCCTCATTTGTGGAGTATAACAACGAAGCAAAACTGAAGGAACAAAATAGTGGCAGACTCAGAGACTCCAAGAAGGAACTAGTGGTTACCAAAGGTGGGGGGTGGGGGAGGGCGGATGGGGAGGGAGGGAGAAGGGGATTGAGGAGTATTATGTTTAGTACACATGGTGTGGGGGGTTACAGGGAAAACAGTGTAGCACAGAGAAGGCAAACAATGAATCTGTGTCATCTTACTACACTGACAGACAGTGACTGCATTGGGGTATGAGTGGGGACTGGATAATATGGGTAAATGTAGTAACCACATTGTTTTTTCATGTGAAACCTTCATAAGAGTGTGTATCAATAATACCTTAATAAAAAACAATACCTGTATCTGTTCTGTTCTCTAGACAGGCACTGCTCGAGAGTGGGGAACTGCTCTCTTTTTCTGTTATGCTCAAAACCGTTCAAGACTGGCCTTGAAGGTACTGTTAAGTCTTAAAATCTGACATGGAATTTGCTAACCAGCATACAACACAGAGTATACACAAACCCATGGCTTCTCGAGCCTGTGTGGTCGAGCAACCCCAGCCTTCTCCAAACCCTAGCCTCTATTTCCACACACTATTACTAATCACATAAAACAGCTAAGGAGCACACTAAAATAGCAACTCACTTGCCAGCTACCTAAACACTGTTAACAGTTTCTACTAATAGCTAGGCTGGCTGAGGACTGAGTCACTGAGAGTGCCATTTTCTGAATCATCCATACCACTTCCTGCTCTTGATTCAATACAGTAAGAATTGTCCTGACTAAGACAAACCCTGTCTTAAGAAATAAAATGAGCTTTAAGCCCAATAAAGCATAGCTTAGCTCTGCCTTACTGAATAACCCATTGCCACAAACTACATACCTGAGTTAGGATAGAGGCAGACATCATTAATGTCATGTTCCGGCTCCAAGGAAGTAAATATTTTTCCCTAAAAGAGTAATAAGCAAAAAATTATTAAAATTGTTAAAGGAAGAAAACTTTTGTCAATGCCGCATAAAGAAAGAAACTGGAAACATAACCACAACCACACACTACTAAGTAAAGAAATGCAATTACCTAATTGAAATCACAGAATTTAAGTTTAAAAAATTTTAGCAAATTAATTTTATCAATTTATCAAATGCTCTCATTTTGGAAATGAAGAAACTGAGGCCCAGTGGGGAGAGGTGATGTAGCCAAGAAAATATATATAAAGTTTTAAAGATAACATCTATCTACACAACAGGGAAGGGTAAAGTTTAAAGTAAAGTTGCACCTCAACTTTAAAGAATTTTTATAATCTGGAAAATACATCCTAGTTAAACTTGTACTCAAAGAAGGAAGCTGGTCCATGTGGTAACATGGAGACACTGTCTGCACGCCTGCAGCACAAGGTTTTGAGGAGGGTCAAATAAGATACCGGATATACAATGACTTACCAAATGAAATCCTATGAATAACTGCATTAGTTATTACATAGCTAAGGCCCAAACATTTTTATTTTAAATGTGGGGAAAGTGTGCTTATTTTTAAAAAGTAAAGGAAGGAAAGTAAAGAAAAAGGAGATAGAAGGATGGGAGTAGAGAGTGATGAGGAAGATCAACAAGGAAAGCAAGTCCAGCAAAGCCGAGTCCCAGGGATGCTGGCCAAGAGGGCAGATTTAGTTGTCACGACAGAGCCGAAATAGGACTTACTGTAGGAACTGCAGAATGAAGATTTCAAGAACAATGCTGAAAATGTCTGCCAGCTCTCGCACGTATTAAGTCCTTACTTAGGGGCTCCCATGGCAAAGCGAGGAGGATATAGTTAGAACCCAGGGAAGCTGGCTATTTCACGCTAAATGAAAGACAGCAGCCAAGTTCTAATTCAAGACTACCAATGAAATTCACAGCTACTTTCCTTCATCTGAAGTTCCCACTGAGAAAGGAAAGAAGGAAGAAAAAAGAAAGGGGAAAAAGGGAACTATAAAAGCATGGAACAAAACAGAAAAGGCGCCACAGTTCACAGAAATCCACATAATGGAAAACTGTAGCAGTTTAAAGTTCTGGGAGGGTACATCCAAACTAATAACAGTCATTACCTGTAGGTAGGATGGAAGCCAGGTGAAGGCTAACTTCTGCTTTACCAGTATTGCATGAATTTAAAAAAATAAAATGTCTGCACTTGTAGCATTAAAAATTTGTTTTAAAGTAAATTAGGATTATTAAAAAAAGGGCAGAGAAAATTCTGGCCTAAGACACAATTGAATCTTCCTAAGAAAGCCCTCCAGACCCTCCCAATTCAAAGCCAACAAATGCAAGCAGCATAGTGATTCCTGGGCAATCATCAGAGGGATTCTCCTACGAATCAAGAAAAACTGGAAACCCTTCTCTTCTTAACAGTCAAAGGGGCTGTGAAGGTAATAGAGCTTGAGAGGCAGAACACCCCTCGAGGATAACTCTTGAGTTTCCACAACAGATCCAGAGGGAAAAAAGGTAAGATAAGTAAAGGTCAGTACTGTGAGAGTAATGAGATGAAAATTAAACACAAAGTAATGGTCCACGCAGCCAGGAATCTGGTAAGTAGCCCACGTGTGATGAGGCACCTCCGTCCTCAGCACAGGCAGCGCCCACGGGAAGGGCTGATGCTTCCCCTTCGGCAACTGACGCTGAGGCCACTGGACTCTCCACCCTGTGCATCTCAAAAACGCATTTTTTTAAAAAAGTGACACTTTGTGACTAACATGGGAAGTTTGTAATCAATTAAATACACAAAGAATCCTTAAAAGCAATTGCTGTAATGAAGGAAGTTCTGCCCATTCAGTTGACGAACCAACCTTTTACTACTCTCTCAGAATACTTAGGTTTTAAAATGAAAAATGGAAAAGAGAAGGCGACTAAAACCAGCAATATAGGATCTTGTTACTTTTTAAATGACACTTGGAGTTGAGGGGACAGAACATCAAATATTCTTAAGAAAAATTTTTTTAAAGAAAAACGCTGTAAGACATTACTGTAAAGGTCTCATTTCTAAAATCTAATTGTTTGAGATGGGGAGAAAGTATTGAGATGCACAATGCTGACATGGGAAGAATCTGTCGCTCATAAAACCATCATCCTACAGCATGCAACAGGCGTGAGAGCTTCAGGAACTCAGGGTTTCCCTGGGATCACCGTTCTCGAACCCTGGTTTACCCTCTGCCTACCCGGAGGTGAAGGAAGGCAAGCCAGTGGGCCAATCAGGAGCACTTTTCTACAGCAAGAAGGCAATCTTGACTGCTTTCTCTAAGTACGAGTATTATCCAACTTGAAGTAAATGACTTCCAATTGAGCTCCCAAATGGGTCCTTAGTACCTCTTTCTCAAGAACCCACATAATTCAAAAAGGCAACAGGAGGAAACACTAGGAAAGTATGCAAATAGGTAAGTAATTTCAATAAAACATACATACTGAGTTCTTATTCCACATTTTGATAATTCGAGAATCTGCAGACAAAATCAAATCTAATGAATCCTGGAAATGAACTGACTTAATTGGCAGTCCATACTGGTGATCCTTAACTAGCAATGGCTTATCAGATCGAAGATCATATAGTAAAACCTAAAAGAAACAAAACAAGTTATTTCTGTTTAAACAAACTAAATATTTTATCTCAAAAAGCAACACTGAAAATTTAGAATAATGGCTGCCATTTGTTTCATTACCTTTTTATAAACAGTGAACACCTTTACTTATGGTACAAAGATTCTGAAGTCAGCCAACAAAAATACTCTAGAAAAATCTTTTAAATCACCCTAGAATACATGGTTTTATAAATTCAACCCTAAGTGTAATTTTTAGGCACACTAAGACTGAGTTATCTTAGTATAACCACTAAGCCATACTAAGGAACAAAAGGAAAGCCATCAGAATGTGTGTCATTTGTTAATTCAACAAATACGTACAGAGGGCCTACTATATACCAGGCACTCTCCTAGGAAGCCGATAGAAACAAGAATGAAAGGCATAATGAAGACAGTCCTGGGAGTACAAGGCAGACGGTGGTGGCAAGGGTCCAGGTGACAGATTCCCTCTAGACCATGACGATAGAGGTATTAACTACTGGGAACAGAGTCTTGGACCTGCTCTGAGGGACAGCAAAGTCAACAAGTGTGAGGACGCTGCCTTGAAGGAAAGAAGAAAGATGAAATTAAGCCTCTGGTGCTATTTCATTTGTCCTCCTCAGACTAGCATTGCTAAGGTATGTTCCACTGCGCACTCGCTCCATGGGGTTTGGTTAATGGTACTACATGAAAAAAAGGTTCCTTGAACAAACAAATTTTATAAATACTTATTAAACACATCTGTCTACAGGAATTCTCAGAGCCTTGAATATATATTTAAGTATACTGTGAATTTCTAAGAGTAGGAATCCAACAGAATTCCACTTTTTTGACCACAGAACTCTGTTATACACACTCCAGAAACATTCTTCTAAACCACAGTCCAGAGAATGCCACTGTTACTTTAGATTGAGAGCCTCTCAGAACAACCATTAAGGCCCAAATCATAATTTCTCAAGGTACTAAAAAAATACAGGATTCTGGAGTACCCCCTCCACCTTGGCCAAAACAATAATGCCTCATTTTCCACCCCCACAGTATATAGGTATATGGATGTTTCCCATGATACATACACACCTCTGAAATACTAATTAAGTGAAGTTTCCAAAACCGTATTTACCTGCCCTGTAGATGTTCCAACTGCCATGGTTAAGGCACCATTAAACTTCAAAGCAGAGATTGTTGGTAAACTGTTTATCCTGAAAAGCAAAATATTCATGTTCCACGCATATATGGACAAACCTCCCTCCAAGTAATGAATTCATCATGAATCTTCAATTCCAAGGGGGAAAAATATTTCTAGCCTTCTGTTTAAAAGGTAATTGCATTCAAAATTTCTTAAGATAAAAAATAAGCTTTACATATAAAGTAAATCTACTTTTAAAAATCTGTAGATTTATCTTCCTCAAAAACTATAATAACTATTCTCAAAGAACCTACAAACAAAAATTTCTGAAAATATAAAATCAATTGAAAAGGATCAGTATGCCATATATTTCCTTTTAGTTAACCAAGGATAAAGATAAGGTAACATCCCTTTTTTGCTTAAGAGGAAACAATTTTATATTCAGATATGGGTATACTCATTTCCATTTTTTCCCCCCATTTCCATTTTTAAAGTTAGCTATGTCAGGTTCAGATGAAAGACTAATCCCTAAGGGGGACCCTAGAACTTCAAGTACAAAGTCAGAATGATGAATGGTTGTGACTGTGAATCTAGACTATGCTTCTCACTCGGCAGCCAAAAGTATCGACACGAAAAGCAATGTTGAAGGGTGCGAGACAACAGGCAGAGGGGACAAGACTCTGATTTCAACACCTATTGTCTACGTGTCCGTGGACCAGGCCCTGCATACCGTCCAGGCGCTGACTGTTAACATCCTCAAGTCTCTTCTGCCACCTAAAGCCTCAGCCCATAACTACACTGACACATCAGGTGGAACCTCCTGCACAGGATTTTTAGTCATTTAGTCTTTCAAATGAACTCCAGAATCATTTTTCAGTGCAGTGACACTACTTTTCTTCACTTATTCAAGCTTTTTTGTTTCTTAATAAAATGTTGTGTTTTCCTTCAGATAGGTATTTAAGTTTATCTCTCAGTATTTTGTTGTTATAACTGAGAAATGTTTACCACTTTATCTAACTGGATATTGCAAGTATCAAAGCCATTGATTTGCACATTTGTTTTGTAACCAAATAATTAACTCTCGTATTAGTTAGTTCTTATGGTTTTCTACTTGATTCTACTGAGTTTCTCAGACAGACAATCATATCATCTGTAAATAATGATAGCCTGTCCTCCCCTCTCCAATATATACATGTAATTCTTTCTTATCATAGTGACTCCACCTTCCGGAACCCCACCTCTGTCAAATAACAGAGGTAACACTTTATAATGTTGTGTAGGCAAAGATAAAACTAAGCACGAAATTTTAACTATGAAAAAATCACCTGAAACTGAACCAGCCTGCTGAACCTTTAACATTTTGGTACACACCCAGATTTTTTGCCTTTGAGCATACACACATGTTCATTGTTTTTCTTATGAAAATGTGATAAAACTCCACATGCTGATCTTCTGTATGATATGTTTTTCCACTTAACAGAACATTAGGAACATCTTTCCCTAGAAATAAATAGGTGTCTGCAACATACTTCTTAGAGGCTTATGTATGCCATTGGTCAGTATTTCCTCATCTGTAAAATAAATGCAGTCACGGTACCTACACCAAAGGTGGCTGCTGTAGCTTTAAGTTAATATATGTAAAGACCTTAGGGCACTATCTAGCCAACAGAAAGTACTGGTGTCCTCTCTGAGCTATTGTATCTGTTAGCTATTATTTCTGCCATGTGGTTTTTAATTGATGTCTTCAGCTCTTTCTGACATTTTAGTACTATTAACACATGACGGATGTTGGGATACAGAGAGCGGGAGAACACGGACTCTGTCATGCAGGCAGAGATGCTACCTTTTCTGTCTGGCAATTTAGCAATGGGTACCAAAAGCCTTAAAAATATGGATGGTGTTTAACCCAAAAATTCAGGCTCTTGATATTTTTTCTCAGGAAACAATCAAAGAATGGTAAATGGATGTATAATAGTAAAAAACAATAAACATCCTTCATGCACCAAGAGTGGCCTAGTTACATAAAACCTGCCCAACTGTATGCAGAGGTAATTTTTGGTTTCTTTCATGCAGTTTTGAAACTGAGTCATATCTTCTTATATTAAGTATAAATCATTTTTTAAAAATAACAAATTTATTTTTAAATAAAATAACCTTCAATGTGACAGCTGAAAAATACCTTACCCCAAGGACAAAAGAGGCCGCTAAAAAATGTTTGTGAATCCATTTTTTAAAAAAAACAATAAAAACTCCCATATTTCTAAGGACCACAATTAGTTGTGTTTTCACATCCATCCCTTAAGTTTTCTGTAACATTATTTCTATTTCAGTCATTAAACTTAAAGTAGAAAACACCCTTAAGACATACTGCAAATAACTCCTGCTGGTCTGTTTCCTTAAAAGATTTTTTCAAGATGAAAAAGTAAATAACAGCACTTGTACTAGAATCCAAGTCTGTTTATTCTAATTCACAGATATGTTTAAGAGTAAGAGAAAATTAGCCTTTCTGCTTTCTAAGGAATGGATAAATATCTTTGACTAATAATTGATTTTCTACTTTCTAAAAATAAATAGCTTCCTGATTTGTTTTCTTTCATACCAATATGATGAAACACTGAGATGCATTTTCCATTGGTTTATTTGATTAACAAATGGACAGGTTCACAATATTTCCGTAGACAGTACCTTCACGTTTTGAAGTTTTCTGTTATGTGTACTATATTTCACAATAAAAATGTCTAATTCTAAAACCAAAACAAATGTAGAATGAGTGAATTTTCCCCTTTAAAATTCTTTAATACACTATATTCCATACCATGACTAATGAAGTTACCACTAGTATTACTTTAATAAAAATTTCCTATATTCTCTTTGAACGTCATAATTGAAAGATAAAAAAAATTAACTTTTTGTCTACTTATCACATAGGGAAAAATTTATACATTAGACAGAGATGTCTTTCCAACTCAGTGACTCTTTTTTCTAGGTCAAGCATGCATTACATAAGCTGACTTTTCAAAAGAAAGAACTGTATGAATTCCTCTCTCCCCCTAGAATAATGCAAATCACACAAAATTCTGCAATAATTCAGAGGGTTCACAGCCTCTCTGTAGCCCCTCCATCAAACACTCCACCTCCTATAGGATACAAATACAGATAAATGTCTGACCAACTGAGATGAGAAAATGCTAGTAAAATCACATTACCATGAATATCAAATGCCCAGAGAAAGGGTGTTCCTCAACTGATTACAGCAAATAATCCCATGACAAGGATCTGACCAAAATGGTGGTAAGTCTGCATATATGTTTCTATGAGCATAGAAACATGTCTGAAAATATATGTACCAAACAGTGCAACAGTAACCACTCTGGTGAGTGGGAAAAGGCCTGGGGGGTCTAGATTCTTACTTAACTCAAGCTTTTAGAGGTTTTCATCCTCCAAGTTTGTATTACTTTTCTAATTGTTTTAAATGTAGGAATTGGCAAACAGGAATAAGAAATATCAAACACTTGCTTCCCTCCACCTTAAGAATTCAAAGCACATCTTTCTGTTGTTTGGAGTGGTAGACTCCTGGATCTATCACTAGATCCTACAGAATTGAAATGTAAATTCCTGCAGTATATTTCTTTTAATAAAATTCCATGGCAACTAAGGCATTCTATGTAGTACTAAATAAATAAGGCAACTAAATAAATAAGGCATTCTATGTAGTACTCTAGAAAGGAATCTATCTGGCTTACCCATTCAGTGAGTTTTTATAAGGAAGGGTTATTCAGAAGGTGTTTTTACATAAAACAATCACAAAAACTACAACCTCAGAAACAAATCTTAAGAATTTCACCCTTTTGCAATTGACTTTAATTTAATATTGATATATTTGTTTAATTCAGAAACTGATGAATATCTAAATTGCAAATGACTTCCCACTTACTCGGCATCTGCTGGGACACTACTCAGCGCACAGTCAAGGAGGCCAACTCGGTGTCGCGTTCTTGGGTCCCAGCATTCCACTCGGCCCTAAACCAAAATGCAGAAATTATAGTAAGAGCTGCTACTAGGATATTTTTTGCCAAACACCAAAAAAGACCTTATTAACATTGATTACCTCATGGGGAAAAGGAATTTAACTTTTTACCTTGTGCCTTTTTTAGTACTATTTAATATTTTACCACAAGCTGAATTTATCTTAAAATTTTTTAAAAAGAGAGAAAAAAACTGGTTAAGAAGAAAGATACAAAATGCAATGCATGATCCTGAACTGGACATTGGTCTGATTGGTGGGTGGAGGCAGGAGGCACTACAAAAGACTTTTTGGTATAACTGGGGAAATTTAAATACTTAATTATCATTGCATCAATGTTAAATATTTAACATGTAATATTATTCTATCAATGTTAAACTTCTTAGGAATGATAATGTGCTATGATTTTATAGAAAAAGTCCTTGCTTTTAAGAAAAACATTTCAGAAGTATTTAGCGCTAAAATGTCATAATGTCTACAACATTTCAAATGGTTCAAAAACATTATTTTATATACATACAATTTTTATAGAAAAAGAAAGCAAATGTGCAAAATGTATATTAGTGAACTACATTTTCAACTATTCAGAAGGTGTGAATTATTTAAGAATAAAAAGCTGGGGGAAAATAAAGCTAAAAAATGAGAAAAGAACTGCAAACTATAGAGCAATGGAGCAAGTCACATAATCTGTTTAAAAGAATACAATACAGT
This sequence comes from Smutsia gigantea, assembly GCA_032199065.1. Lineage (NCBI taxonomy): Eukaryota > Metazoa > Chordata > Mammalia > Pholidota > Manidae > Smutsia > Smutsia gigantea. Next base: position 17,851 of record JAVSCE010000051.1, read on the forward strand.
CATTAAAAAGAATGACATACTAGTAACCATAATATTGCTCATGTAATTGTACATTCATAATAGCAAAAAAAAAAAAAGAATGACACAGACTACATGGATTAGAACTAGGTCCACAATCTATCTATTCCATAAAAAGGCAGTTTATTTTAAAAAATAGTATCACTGTCTTTTTAAAATGCCTGTACAAACACAGAAAAACCTCTGAGAAAACAAAGAACAAATTTTTAGCAGTGTTTTCCAAAGGAAACAGGAATTAAGTAGGGCAGATGGAGCTATACTTCTTTTTACTCTTCTGTATTGTTTGATTTTGTAATAATGAAAAACAAACACACACAAAGATTTTTAAAAACTGCTTATTATATTAACCACCTTAAAAACAAATCTTGGGTAGACTTAGAAAGCTGGATCTCAGTAATCATTTAAAATTATTACAAACGTATCCGTCACAAAGATAAAGGAAGAGAAATCTTATAAATCATGCATCAGCTAATTACAAATAGTCTGGTCTTCTATGTCTTCTCAAAATGAGTTAACAGACTTTATGGACATGAAGAAAAATCACATTTCAAAAACAAAAAATGGGTATGCACATATAGAGTAAATACAAAATGGTTTTTTTGACCATACTGATTTTCTGTGACCTAAATTTGAATATTTCTATTGTTAAAGCCTATACTTTTATGTACTTCGAAAAGCACAAAAACCCAAAGCCTCACAGCCTGATTTTGACAACAGTAAGTACTATTATAGTAACTATCACAGAAAATATCAAAATCCAACATATAATGTCAAAATTAATGTAAAAATATTTTAAAGTGTGACTGTACATATCAAATTTCAAGACCCCAATAACCAGGGAATTTCAGGAACCTCAGTCTTCGGGCTAGAAGGAGTCTACCCACCCCCAACATGTCTCAGGACTGGTTTTCAAACAGCTGGTGAGAATAGCCTGCTCTAAATATATAACTTCTCTTACAGAGCATGTTTCCTGGTATCTAGCCTAGATTGTTTTATAAGGACTCTATTTAAAAACTATTTTAAAACTTCCCCTTGGTAATCTCAGGAAGAACAGTTACCAAGAGAATGTTTCACTGGCCTGATTTAAGCATAATACTATTGTAACATATTAACACAGCTTTACAGAATTCCATTAAATCAGTCCCATGTGTCCTATTTCAAATCCTAGGTAAAGAGACATAAATTTCATCCATGAGATTATTTTAATAATCTATAGTGCATTCCAACAATGGAATCCTAACCTATCACCAGTTTTTAGAAATTAGTTTAGCATTTTAAGTAATCATAAATATCAATGTACAAAGATGTACTTATCACTGTTACATTAAAAAAAAAAGCAAATGGAGAACCATGGCATAATTTCAATTTTGTAAAAAACTCAAAAAAATATACTACTAACACATATGCATATCTGCATATACACAGAAAAAACCCAACAGGATAATACTGTGAACTATTAAAAGAGTTACCTTTGGGAGGCAGGATTTGGTGACTGGAATGTGTGAAAGGACACTTTTTTAATAATACTGTTCTGACATAGTTGCTTTTTTTAAAACTATGAGTGTTTAGCATTGTTGTAATTTTTTAAATTATTATAAAATCTAGAAAAATTCCTGACAAGTATGAAGGACACTGATTCAAAAGTACTGCAGTTTAAAAGTAAAATGTGTATTTATTAAATGCTACTCAACAGGATGTACAAAAAATGATGCTATGTGCCTCTATAGTTTGTTTTCATATAGGTTGTTTCATGTGATTCTCACTAGCACCTCTATGAAGATGGCAAGGTAGGTATGATTATTTCCATTTTACCAAGGAGGAAACTTAAGCCTCAGGGGAAGTAATTCACAGTCATAAAACTATTTAGCAGCAGAGAGCTGAGACTCCGTGACATATTGCCTCCTGTTAAGAATAAGACTGGCCATCACACTGCTTTCCTAGACCAGTGATCCAGCAGCGACTTGGCAGCTAGCTCCTGATGATCAATGTCAACACGTGCCCATCAGACGTGTAATCGAGCGCAGTCTGCAGCAAAGAAACAGCTATGTCTTTGTGTGTAACAATACTAATGGTCCGTGCAAAAAGCAAATCAGCAGCTTGTTGCTTCATTACCACCCCACTCTTAAGAAACAAGCAACTGTGTCTTTAAACAAAACTTTAGTCATTATCAAACATAAAACAAACATTTTTAAAAATAAAGTCAACGTATGCTTACCTCTATTGTTCCTGTGGCAAACAAGCCATGAACTGAATTTATGTCACAAACATTATTCTCCCTAGAAGAGTAAAGCAATAAGGGAGAAAATATTAGCATCTATTTTAGCAGGGAAGAACAGTCGATATTAACTTTCTAAATAAGCAGTCAACCCAATTCTGTGGAGTGGAAAGATGCAGATTCTCTCTCACTCATCTACATATGAAAAACTCAGGCATGAAAGGGTTAAGTGCTTGGCAGAGAGTGACTGAAAGTTGCTAATCCCCAGGGTGACACTCTTATCTGCCAGGGAATGAGACAAGGAAGGACTTCCTTCTGAAATACTACTTCACCACCATAAGAGCAAAGGTTCATTCTGCTTTCTCAGCACATTTTCGCCAAGGCAAGAAGAACATAGACGGCAACTATAATATTCTGGACACCTGACTAGCATGAGTTGGGTATCCTAAGCTAAGCCTCCTTTCCTTTTCTGTAAAATGGATACTTCACCTCATTTGGATGGTGGGAGGATTAAATGAAAAGTTACAAAATGTTCAACACAGTGTCCAGAGTTCACAAGACACTCAATGTTATCTTATAGAATATATATAAGAAATTAGGGATCTAAAGAGCAAGTAACTTTTTGTCATTCAACAATGCATCATGAAGTTACTGTTAATTTTTTTTTGAAGAAAATCAGAGCATTTCAAAGCCAATAAAAAAAAATCGGGAGTTTACCTGGTTTTAATCACTACACATTCTTCCAACTTTCAAAAACCCTCTCAAAGCAATAGGTCTTTATACACACAGATGAGAAGTAATCCAACTGCTACCCCTCACTAACTGTGTGACCTTGAACAAAGTACTTTCCCTCTCTGAGCAGCCCTATCTGTAAAATGGAGGTAATAGTAGTATATCTATTGTAAAAATGTGTTGTAAGTTTAAAATGAGTTTATATATATATATATAAAATACAATAATGTCTGGTGCACAGTAAGGGTTTCCACTATTGTGGTTATTACTCAATATTATTATTATGACAGATTAAGTCCCAGAGGATTTGTCTTTGAAAAAAACAAGTGTAGCCTATAATGTATGATAAAAGACTTGAAAAAACCTAAATGTCTGCTAACAAAAACGTAAAGAATAAAAATTTTTAAATGGTACTCCAGTTTGATTCAAAATTTCTCCACAAGAAAACATCACAAAATTATGAATGAAAAATTTTAAAACAGCAAAATAATTAATAAACTGAAATTTTTAGTGAGTCTTAGATTTTTTAGTATATATATATTTTAAATTAAATAAGAAATCACCAGGTCTCTTAGTGAATTTTTTTAAGAAAACTTAACAGTACTCTCTAAGTTGCCCAGAGCTGTGCTTCAATGCAACGCATGCTAACAGCAGGTTGAGTATCTGGCTCCATCTGCTGGCCAAAATAAATACAACAGTATTCTTAAAACATACTCACGCAGCATCAGTTTGCAGAGGATTCAGGTACTGTCCTCGCTCTAAATTTAATCTATAAACTTCAGAGCTGCAAAGTAATGAATAAAACTAAACATCTGGTAAACAACAATGAACTTTTCTTCAAGTAAATATAATTTTTAGAAATATATATATACACACAAACACATATCACTCATAAGATATCACTTCCCTTTGTAAAACTGATACCAAAATGTATTCAAAACCCCAAAATAATCACCTTATTTGTGAGTTTGTTCACATATAACAGTAACTTAAACCACCTCATGTGCCAAGGAAATATTATGAAGTCATTAAGTAGAATATTACTTAAAATATCCTGGAGAACATAAGATCCAAAATGTAGCTATATGTGTATATTGGAGAAGACTAGAAGGAAGTACAATAAAATACCAATAAGGATTTCCTCTGGGTGGCATATGTAAGCTGATGTTTTTCTTCTTTATAAATTTTTATTTTCCCAATTTTCTAAAATATATAGGTATGGTTTTTATAATCATAAAGAAGATAGCATTTAAGAATTAAAAAAATCTTAAATCTATGCAATGGAGCTAAAAATGTGACTTCACCACCAATACTACGCTCTTAGGTAAGTTACCTATGTCTCTCTAGAGTTAGAGCACTGTGCTAGTAAAAGTCCAGGGTGTAATTATGAAATGAGCCAGTCACTTTGAAAGTACACTCTTCAAGCAACTGAAAGGCTGGGATCATGTCTCTTCTTTTAATCCCTCTCCTCAATTTTAAACCCAGAAGCGGTTTGGGAGGTGGAAAGGAGAAGAGTGATCAGGACAAATACCTTGCGCCAACAAAGTACAAGTCACAGGATGGATAATGGTAAGAGAAATCTCTCCCGAACTTTGGTATTCTGGTTTTGTAGTAAAAACCGGATTGTGAATGAAATTCAATGTATCTATCATTATGCAAGAAAATAATCTGGAAATGAAACAAGAAAATTAATTGGCTTAGGTGTCTAGGTAAAGCGTTAATTCATCATAGCTAGAGGTGCAAAGGAAGAAAACCTGACCTCTCTCACCCTCCTTTCTGTAAATACACAACTCTCCATTATGATTAAGAACTGTGATTAAGAATCAAACTTCTCCATTGGTTTCTTAGTGCCTTCCTGCATCCTTGATAGTTTTTCTGCAAACCTTTCCCTTTAACTAAGACTTGAAACAAATTTCCTTCATCATCCAGCACAAGCACTTTAAAATGTAAAGCACTGCTGCATTACCTCAATGAGTAACTTACTTTTTTAGTTAAGAACACATTTTAATAATCTCACAATTATCACACAGGGTTTGATAAAGTCTTCCTATAAATTTAACTTTAATATATTAAAATGGTATCTTAAAAACCTGCAGGTGATCTTTAAAAGCAAATTTATCACTATTTAGAGAAAACACATTGTAAAATTACATGACCTAAAGCATGATAGATGTACCATAAGCAAAGGATAAACTGTACTCCAGTTTCCAGAACTGCAGACAATATACAAAGCTATGTCAGCTCAGAAAATTCAATTTTCCTTCAAGCTGACATATGACATCACTAAAAAATTTTTCGTTTTAAATTAAATAAGGCACTTTACTGACAATCTTCTAACCATAAGATGACCACAAGAGTTGAAAGATGGGCTAGTGGCACCAGTAAAAGTTGAAAGATGGGCTAGTGGCACCACTAAAAAATTTTTCGTTTTAAATTAAATAAGGCACTTTACTGACAATCTTCTAACCATAAGATGACCACAAGAGTTGAAAGATGGGCTAGTGGCACCAGTAAAAGAATGAAAGGAAAACACAAACACACACACACACACACACACACACACACACACACACACACACGTATTTAACTGTTTTCAACTGTTTCAGAATTGTTCCACAACCATTTATTTGCAGGGTTAAAAAAATTCAACATAAGACAATGCTGTTTTACTTTGTACATATGAATAAGAAAATGAAAGCAACCTAGCAAATAATACTAGTTTAAATGCAATAATGAAAATCACAAACTTAGACTTGAATATGATCTAAAAACAATGACCACTACCAATTCTTAAAAATACTGATAAGGTATCAAAATATATATGATATCAAGAACTTATTTTGATATTAGACTGACCAAAGTCTCTATCACCATTGTTTTAAAAGATACTATGTATTATACATATGTCAAATTAAGAATATACAATAGAAAATAACAGGTTTTATTTTACTACACAGCCATTTTTAATTTAATAGTGGGAACATCATAAAAATACTTAGAAAAATAAATTCCACTCATTTCTTCAGTATAGCCAGCACAAATCAATGCTATCAAGCATACCTTTGAATAGTCATCAGACAAAGTTTCAAAAGTGACAACTGAAAAACAGTAGGAGGAAAAACACAATTGTCAGTCCACATTTTTAATAAAAATGCAAACTTGATGAAAAAAATTCTAACCACAAAAATTATATACAAATGCTAGGTTTTCTTTTCCTTCTTTGCCCCTACACAATACAAGAACAAGGTTGTCTTATTATATTGTTCTTGAAACACTACATGGAAAATTAAAAGCTTTGTAATTTCTCAATACAAATCAACCAGATTTTCTGCAGAACTGAAATTAAAAGTAGATCAATTCACAAAACATAATAATTTCTAAATTAGGCCGTGGTTTTTCTGAGGTGTTCAAAATAAAATAATAGACATTAAAGAACATTAAAAAATCATTGCTTTAAAAAAAGGTAACAGAAACTTTTTATGCATTTATAGCATACCTGCTAAACAAAAATAAAGAATGAAAACAGTTATTAGCAGCACATGAAGTTTATACTGTTTTTAAAAAGAAAAGGTAAAAAAGTTAGGAAAATATATATCCCCTCAACTTGTTTTCTCTCAGTATTGAACACAAGACCACCTGATAAAAATACCTGGACCATCCCATTTCAACCAGCCCTCTGAGCTAAGCAGACTTCTAAGAATGACCCCACTGTCCCTCCCCCTCATACAGTCCCTTCCTCTCTAGAGTGTGGGTGGGATCTGTGAATGTGAAGAGGTACCACGCATGTGATTTCATTATATATATGCAAAGGGAGATTTAGAATTTCAGGAGCCCTTTAAAAGCAGAGTATTTTCCTGTTGGCAGCAAAAGGGACAGTCAGAGAGATCTAAAACACAATCTGAGGAGCTGTGATTCCCTTAAAGGTGGAGGAACCAGGCAAAGAGGAATGCTGCCTCTAGAAGCTGAGAATGGCTCCAGGTTGACAGCCACGAACAAAAGGCACTGCAGTCAAACAAGCACAACAAACTGCACTCTGCCAGCAACCTGAAAATTTTTAAGTTGATTCTTGCCTAGAGCCTCTGGATAAGAGTCCCACCTGGCTGACACCCTGAGTTCAGCTCTGAGCACAGAACACAATAGACCTGGAGAGACTTCACTTACAGAGCTGTGAGCTAATGGATGTTTTAAGCTGCCATGTTCACGGTAATTTGTTACACAGCAAAGAAACTGAAAACACAAGCTGTTCTTTATTTTAAAAAGCAGAAAGTAGCCAAACAAAAGAAGTTATTTTCATAAATTCAAAGTTAACCTCTTACTTACCTTCTGAATCTAAACACCTTTCAAACTTCAAGGATAATTGATAGGTGTCGTAACATCGAACCCGAGGTTTATATGTTCCTATAAAAAAAATTAATATGACGTAAAACCTACAAGACCAACTGCAGATACATTGAGTATACTTTCTATTAAGAGGTTAAGTAGGATTCCTTATAACCATATCAAAGGAAAAGAATTTAAAAGCAGACTTGCCCTAACATCCCCAAGAGAAAATGAGCAAAGGAAATAAAAGAGCAAGTCATAGAAAATGAAATACAAATAACTAATAAACCTGACAAATAATCGAACAGAGCAGATTAAAGAAATGAAATGGTTTTTGTCCATCAGAATGGCAAAAATGAAAATCTGTGTTGTGAGAACACTAAAAAGAAAGTACTCTCATAAACTGTTGGTTTTTAGTTTAACTCATTACAACTTCTCTGGAGGACAATCTAGCAATATTTGTAAAATACATGATGTTTATATACCTTTTTAAATCTGTATTTCAACTTACATAAATTTATCCTACAGAAACACAACCACAAATGTACCAAAGACATGAAGAATACTTGCAGCGTTGTTTGAAAATGGCCAAAAGTTGAAGGCAAATACAATGTCCACTGATAGGGAAGTGGTTAAATAAACAATGGTATATCGTCAAAAGGATATAGACCTGTAACTGCTGACAAGGAAAGCTGCACAACGTATTACAGAATGAAAGAGAGCAAGTACAGAGAGCCCTGGTTAGCACTGCAGAATGGTGCAGGTAATATGACCCCATTTTTGTAAAACAACAATGATAATCGTACGTTGTACAGAAACAGTTGGAGGAATAAGCACAGTGATTATTTATATCTGTGAAGTGCAAATTTTAGGGCCTTTAACATCTCATCTTAGGCATTTCTGTAATGTTTGCATTTTTTGTAAGTTTCTTATTGCAATAACGAGAAGAAAAAGACTGATTTTTAAAACCAGTAAAGGTATTTTAAAAAGAATGAGGTAGTCCAATATTTACAGACATGGATCAAAGTTCAAGATCTCATTTAAAAATAGTATATGACATCATATATATATGTACACACTTAGATTTATATATGTATTTAATAGTATGTGTTATATATGCTCTATAGTATGTGGCTTAGAGTATATATAATTATAAAAATAGAACGTAGTCTATACATATATGTTCTTATATATGTGTTCAGAATATATATTAAAAGGAATGTTCTGAATCTTGATAGGGGTTTGTTCTACACAAGTATATGCATTTGTCAAAACTCTCATACAATATACTTATGATCTATGCATTTCACTGTATGTAAGTTTACCTTTAAAAAAAGCCATATAAATAAATAAATTACTGAACTCTTGTTAATGATACACATGCTGAGGTATTTAGGGGTGTATTCTGATGTATGCAGTACACCAATATTTGCAACTGGCTCTGAATTGCATCATCAAACAGAATGGACTGACAGATGGACAGAGAGATACGTGATAAAGCAAGTAGAACAAACTATTGCAGAATCTACATGGCAAGTAATGAATGTTCACTGTACAATTTTTCCAGTATTTCTGTATGTTTGAAATTTTTATAATACAATGTTAGGGTAATAAAAGTGACCTTTCCCACCACAGCTTTCCCTGCTGTTAAATGTATGTAAATCATAACCATAACAATGCTTACCAGTTGCTAAAATATACTGTCCATCTTTTGACACCTTAATAGTGGTACAAACAGTAGGCATTTCAAAATCCTGAATAAGTTCAATTCTCCTACGGACATCTACAAAAAGAGGAAATAAATAACTGGTTTAAACACTGTGTGTTTATTCTTTATCATAGCTAGACAAAGATGCAGAGCAGTGTCCCAGTGCTGCCAAGCCTTGGGAAAGCACACCAGTTCAGCCCTGCCCGGTCAACAGCAAGGTTTTTTCTTAGCTCATGTATTACTTTTTTAAGAGAAGTATTTTATTTTTAATTTTAAAAAGGAAAAAGTATCACTAATTGAAAATAAAAATGCCCTGCATAAAGAGGGAACAGAACAAACATTAAACCACAATCATTACTCATTTATGGTAGGTCAAAAATCTTATCATATTTTCGTCCTAAATAATAATAAGTCCAAACCTTGAAAATCTTAATTCTATGCAAGTAACTGCTACCAAGCTGACTTTTGCCTCTGCTGGCACTACTGATCTGCAGTCAAGAGGACCCAAGCTAGAGGAAAACTTAGAGCTACCTCTCTGGATCACAAACTAACACTGGAAGTGCAGATTCTCTCTGGTTGCTGTCAAAACAATATGCCTATTGTAAGGACTGTGTGAGACTCTATGACAGATTATTGTCTTGTTTATTAAGCCCAAATATGAGATTTAAACCACCTGAGTAGGAATGGCCCACTCAATTTGGAAGACAAATGATAATTCTGAGATGGAGTGGGAGAAACTGTTGATTAGTGAGTTCCTCTAACTAATCTGAATCTGTTTTCTTACACACTGGGACACTAAAGTGGAATGTAGGAAACCAGAAGAAATCAGAATCAGTAAACATTATGAAAGCAACAATTTCTGTTTTCTTTGATGTAAAGTTTTCACTTTCTGAGTGAGTACTATATAAGGCCTACTTTTCCAAGATACTTGCCTTGGTGTATTTATCTCACATCCAGAAACCCCTTCAGTGTATTAGGTCTTTGGGTTTTTTGAGAATAATTTAAACAAAATATATGGGAAGATAAATTATCTCTCATTCTTATCTTACATTCTCATCTTCCCTGCTGCCATAAGTTGTCAAAATTGTCTTCAGTGATCTTTTATTGCTCATGTTCATATGACCTGCATGTAAAATTATCCTGATCAGAAAGAAAATGCTTATTGCCTCTATATATCAAAAACTGACAAATGGAGTTAACTAATGGGAAAAGATTTTGATACAATGAAGAACAAACAAATGGAACAGTCCTCCTTGGATCTCCTGTATTCCTACACATGTTGCTGGGTATGGCCCTGGCCACTCCTTTACCTGAGCCATTTCACAGGGTTATTTATGCAGCTGGAAACCTTAACAGGTGAGGTAACAGGTCTCCTGGGGACAAAGATCAGGCTTGCTTACTGCTTGCTATAAAAGCAGTGGACTTCCCAAACTTGGTGTCCCTCAGCTGCAACACGACGTGCTGTGTGCATAGCATCCATCTGGGCCAGGTCGAGTGTCCAGATGAGGCCAGGTTGAGTGTCCCCGTGGGCCTTAGGGACAAAGGGAACTGACAGAAATATGCTGATGCTCATGCTGTTTGTTGTGCTGTAAGAGTAATGAAGACCTTGTCTCTGACCCAGGAGTTTTGTGTCCTTTGCTACCATCCATGAAATAGTAACAGACTAACTTATTAGTTTGTAAGAAGGTAGAATCAAACCCCACACCCAAGAACATACTGACCACCACAAAATTTCTCCTAAGAAGGAAAAGGGCACAAAGGTTATTTTCCACTATATTAATTCCACTGTATTTTTGTAAATCTGCACTTAAGTATGACAACATTAAGCAAGTGAAAGCACTGTAACATGGATTACAAATGTAGCTGAAGTGGGAAAAAATAATACTCACCCACATCTTTTTTCTGTAGTGCTCTCTTCTTCCTGTCAGAAAGCCACTTAAAGAAAATGAATACTTTATTTTAAAACATATTTACTTTGTTTTGCTGTTTACAAAAATAAAACATTTGCTCATATTAAAAAAACTGAAACCTCACAGGAATATATTCACATAGAAAGAGAAAATATTCTGTAATCCTAACCCTGTTAGCCTAACCTCTGGACTTTTTTCTTGTATATATTTACATATACCAGAAAATAAATTTTTGAGGACTACTATGTTTTATACAAGAGAAAATGAATTAGTGGAAAGCAGTAAGCCTCAAACGTTATAGGTTATAATTAATACATAGAACAAATATTTCAAAAGCAAAACACTAAAAGGAGAAAGCTTCTTGAAGAAATGTATTTTTATAAAGAATAAAACTGACCAAATAGCTGACCCCTGATAATAAAGGAATTATACTTTTAAAAATCATACCCATGGATACCAGTTATGGTCTGTAATGAATGTACCTCAGTTCAGCAGGCAGCATAATCACGTTGCATGAAGAGGTGCCAACAATGAAGTACTCATCGACAATGATCACCCTAAAGCAGTGGTTCTAAAGCAGGGGCAATTCTGCCTCCAAAAGGGCATTTGGCAACTCCTAAAAATATATTTGGTTGTCACAACTTGGGGAAGGTTGCCTGGCATCTATTGAGTAGAGGTCAGGGATGCTGCCAAACATCCTATTATGCATAGGACAGCCCCACAATAAAGAACTGTCCAGCCTAAAACATCAATAATGACAAGGATAAGAAAGCCTACCCCAAACAAAGGAAAGAAAAGCAAGAGAAAAATTAACAGATGTCATTCATAGAAGCACAAACCCAATGTACAGTCTAGAACATGACATTGTATCTTTAGGACTCTCTGGCTATGATTGCTGAGGCAGTGCCTACATCTGAAGACGTGTAATACTTTCAAGAGCCTGAGTTTGAGCCAGAGCTTCCGTCCTGCCTTTGTATTTAGTGCACTGATTCTTAGGTTTATGCTGGTCTTTGTGACTGCATTGCTCTGATTTTATTTTAGGCAGTAATGTTTCAAATAATGGTACTGCTAAAGCATACTTCTAGGTACTCAAAATATTCTTTCACATCAACCTAATACAAGCAGAACAAAGGGATTCTACCAGGGCTTCTCTAACGGGATTCAATTTCCTCTTCTCAGGAAGCTATGGTAAGGAAGGGGACAGTTCATACAATAACTAGACTCCTATACCCTGAGCAAATGAGCTTGGGCAGAGAGGAGGGGACTGAGATTTCCTTCTAAATCAGAGCCTGAGTCCCGAAAAAGCCAGAAATTCTCTAACACAGTGATGATGGGAAGGAAGGAAGGAAAGTCCATTCAGGAGTTTCTATATGTACTGACAACACTACAGGAAGAACACAAAACAAGGAGTCAGCAATGTGCAGGAGCAAGAAAGTCTAGCATTAAAACAAGTTCACCAAAGAACTGAAAGTTATCACTAATTTCGGATATCCTCTCTGTATTCTATAAAATCATAGCTAATAAAGCATGGTACTTTACCAAGGCAAATAATTTAATGAGAAACCTAGCAACAGAGCTAGGAAATGCTGATGACCTAATTCTCTCACTGGACAGGCACCTCACTATTGTTGAAAAGAAAAGAAAAATACCTGACTCTAACATTTGAACTAAGTAAAACAAAAGAAGCAATTTGTTGGTAAGTTAGAATCATTTTAAAAGAAGTTTCTGAGAGATCACCATACTAGTATACACATGACTGTCTACTCAGTATTTCCACTTGATGTTTATGAGAACTCAAAACCACTAAAATATCAAAAATAAAACTTTTGATCCTTTTGGCTCACTACCTTCCTCCTCCCCATGCACAAAATGCTCAGTTCTTCTCCATTTCAGTTATCAGCAACATCATGTACTCAGTTGTTCAGATCCCAAATCAAAGTATTCTCTCCTGATCCCTTCCTTTGCTTCATTTCAACTCCTTCCCACCTCCATCAAATCCATTAGCAAGTACCATTGGCCAGTCTACTTTCGAAACATATCCTGATTCTTGCGGTGTCTCAGCATCTCCTCTGATCCCCTGGTTCACCCACCGAAGTCACTGGGTCGGACTACCTAACTCACCCCTACTCATTCTCCCTAGCTACAGTAATTTGCCACACAGCAACCCTATTCAAAACTCAACAATGGACTCCATCAGCACTAGGAATAAACTACCTTCCTACCTTAGCCTACAAGGCTCATCTCTCCAGCTTTATGACCTTCACTTTCTCCCCTCATTGAGCATACTATGGCCATACCTTCTATTTCTCCAACATGCTAGGTGCATTCCCATTTGGGGACATTTACATTTTCTTTTCTCAGCACTCAAAACTCTTCCCCCATATCTTCACATGCCTTGTTCCTTTTCATCATCCAAGTTTCTGCTCAAATGTCACCTCTTGGAGAGAGGCCTTCCCTGAAGGCTTTATTTGAAACACTTTTTCTGAACATATGACCCACAACAGCCCTCTTCTAGTCACACATCACTCAAAGCACTTACTATCTTAAGCGGTGTTCTTGTTTGCTCACTTACCCTTGTCCCCAACAGGGAAACTTACCTGATATGTTCACCATTTATCCCAAAACTTAGAACAGGGCTGCCTGCATCTAGTCACTTCTCAACAAATGTGGAAAATGAACAAAAGGAAAAAGATCATTCTGTGTAAAGAATAGTTGAAAGACGAGGAATTGCCTAACCTCAATTCAGCTAAAAAAAAAAAAAAAAAAAGGAAGAATCTGATCATCAGCTCCCAATCTTTTCAGGGGCAGACACACGAAAGAAGAGCTACATTAATTCTAATTTCCAAGGGAAGGACTTAGACCAAGAGCAGCATGTTATAAACAGGCATGCTGTAAAACCACTAATACATCATCTCAAAATGGAAATGAGAGTCTGCAAAAAGTCTTCTCATTGTAAGTGCTTGGACAGAGGCTTGACTGAGAAAACGCCAAGCTTCAGAGCCTAGGTCTGTGATCCTGTATAAGTCTCCCTTCCTCTAGCTGGATTTGTTGCATATTTTAGACATGAGAAGATTGGAAGAGAATCCCTGATTTTCCCAGCCCCTTCTGATGTCCTAAGACAATGAAATCAAGTTAAGTTCAGCAAGGTTCAAAAATACTGCCCTCTAAACCATAAATTCTGCAGAAGCAAAGTCTGTATATCTCTTGCTTACTACTGTATTTCCAGGACTTGGCGTATAATAGGAACTCAATAAACAGCTGATGAATGGGCATTAAAACGGGAGAAAAATGTCTGTCAACCAATCTGTCCACGCTTTTCCACCTCGGTGTGACGGCGGCTGTGAACATCCATATAAGACCAAGCAAGGGACGCGCGTCCTCTTGTTCTGAAGAACTGTACAAAGGTCAAGCAAAGCTCATCGACCCTGACCACCCTTGGCCCACCTTCTGCCGCGGCGATACCAACACCGACCAGCTTCCCCCGGGGAATCGTCACTCGTCTCTGAGTTCCCCAAGTCAGAGGCCGGCCAAGGCCCAGCTACAACAGAGGCCACGGAAAGGAAGGCTGCTCACGAGGAAGACCCCGAAGTGTCTCACCTCAGGAAGGGACTTGCCGCAGCTGAGGCTATAAATCTTCACCTCGTTGAGACTGGAGACCTGCATAGCGGCGGCGGAAAGCGTAGACCCCTACTCCTGCCAGTGCCCCTCTCCCGGCAGCACACGCGTGCGTCAGAGTCTAAGGGCCTCCCGGGCGCTGGCTGATGACGCACTTCCAGGCGCCGGAGAACGGCCAGTTTCCGGAAGAGGAAAAGTGGCACCTATGGGCTTGGCGAGCTACTGAATGGGGGACGCGGTAGGCTCTGGCGAGGCCCTGCTGGGGGATGGCGGCGACCCCGATACGGGGAGGGCCTGGAACCGCTCTGCTGCTTCCGAACACCCGGTCGCTGCCCCCCCGGAAGTGTCCCGGGTGGGGTGGGCAGGGCTGACGGGGGGCCTTGGGGGCTCGGTCCAGGCAACCCAGCGAAAGCAGGCAGGCGAAGTCAGCGTGGAAGTCTCATCTTTTCTCCCCAGGGTTTCTGCAGTATTACATTACAAATAAATGCTCTTTAAAATTGATTTCCTAAAAATATTGTTTTCGCCTGGATTTGTTTGCCATTTATCCATTACGGAGGGAAATAAAAGAAAAAGCATACCCCCAAAAAAGAAAAATTAGGCAAAGGGAGAACGTCAGGGAAAAAGTGAATTTGAACCTGATGTCTGGAGACTGGTGTGTGACAATAACAACAGACACAGTTGCTCACGTACATGGTATTTTCAGAACGTTCACACGCAAACTTTCTCCGCTACAGTTACAAAGACAACAGCCTTTACTGTTGTCTAGATCTGAAGACTTGAGAATTCTTGGTGTAGTTAGATGAAAACTGAAGGGAATAGTGTAGATTAATTGTGCAAAAGGACTCTTTTCAAATTAGAACATAGAACTCACTACCCTTACATGGAACTGAGGTGGGTCATTTTGAGTACAGGCTATGGTTGGGTAAGGATTTATGGGTTTAGCAATTTTGTTTCTATTATAACTGTCCTTAAAATTACAGTCGAAATCCTGCCTTCTGCTTGAGACCGTCTTTGAGGAAATAGGTAGACCACCACCCTCCTTGAAGAGGGGTATGCCACAGTAGAAAAATCATGGGCTTCATAGTGGTAATAAATAAGCCTTTTAAGCAAGTTATAAAAAGAGAAAATGCTTATTTCCCAACGAACACTGGATGGTTTTTAAGAAATCTTGAATAATTTTACACACAAAAAGCATGTCTTTTATTATTTTCAAGAATATATTGTAAAAGCCACTGACTGTAAAACACAACAGTATTTGTCCCTAAGTGCTGTTTTAAAGATATATAGACATATCCTACTCCTAACTTTGATAATTAAGAGCTTTAGACCATTTTACTTTACTCAGTCCTGTTTCCCACTGACCCCCAGATCTGCGTTGTTTCATTATTCTGGTATGGAATCTTTGCCTGTGCAAAGCTGGCACTCTCCTTCTCCTTACACCCAGATCCCACCAGCTCCTCAAAACTCACCTTTTAAGTATTTTGCTGATTCGCCTATGTTTTCACTTTACTGTATAAATGACTTTATGGTAATTATATCATTTTGGGGGTAGATTTTTATTATAAAAATATACAGTAACCTAATACATCCTAAAACCACAATAATAATGAACTTGAATATAATGCAATGCTATCCTAGATGTCTATGCTTGGAAGCCTTCCTTCAGACACTCTGCTTTCCTTATATTGCCACAACCACTCAAGGCTAATTAAAATGTCATTTTTAAAGAGTCCATAAAATTTCCTTTATTAAACTTGGAATGGGCTCCTTTTGAACATATTCTTCATTCTATTTTCTTTCTCCCTCATTTTTATCACTACAGGAAAATTTTAACATATTTAAAAGTTTAACAGTATATTGAACTCTTATACATAGTACCCAGCTTCAACATTTCACACACAACCCATCATGTTTCAGCTATACCCTCACCACCCCGTTGTCCTCAGATTATTTTGAATGATTTTGAAGTAAGTCTATGGTAATTACCTCTGTGGGTTGTAGTGTACTTGTCTGACCACCCCCTCCATCTGAATTTAATGGCAAACTGGGCTTAATCATCTCTGGGTTCCCTGGGCCTGCCCCAGTGCCTAGTATATAGCACACTCTCAGTAAATATTTCTTGATTAAAAATGAACAATTGATCACTCCTCTTCCTGACCCAAAGTCCTAATTCTTCATTCCATACATTTTGGCCATTGGTAATATTGAAAACAACATAGCTCTGTTTCAGATGATGATTATTTCAGACAGGTCCATTTATACATCTTGTCTCCCCAACAAGAAATGTCATAGCTTAGAGCTAGGAACCACATTTGAGGGAAAACAGTGTTTTCTTTAAAACTGAGAACAGGTGTTCTTGGTCCTCAGTGCCAGGAAGGTTTGATCTGCACTTTCCACTGAGGATGGAACTGCAAAGGTGGGTGGAGGTGCTCCAGTGTTTCTAGTACTATCTCTGACACAAACATCCTAGGCTGTAATAAACTTGAGCATAGTGCTTTATTAGATGCCTATGCTTGGAGTTAGGAGCACAGAGACTCCAGAACCAGACTACTTGGGTCCAAATCCTGCATCTACCACTGTCTACCCAGATAGAATCTGGATAGAGCAAGTTAATCTAATCTAATATCTCTCTGCCTCTGTTTCCTCATTTGAAAAATGAGGATTATAATAGCATCTACCTAAGAAGGCCTCTGTAAAGATCAGACGAGTATATACCATAATTCATTGAGTCCAGGGCATTATTTTTAATATTCTGGAAATCAGGATGTGTCTTGCATGTCATGCATGTTTAATTGACCATATTTTTTTCTCAAGTGGTATGTGAGGTAATGGTGCACCTTACAGTTAATGGGTTTTCAGAGTCAATAAAATCCAGTACATATAAAGCATTTAGAACATTGCCTGATATACTAGGCACTATGTATTAGTTATTATTTAATCAACTGGTATTTATCAAAACAATATCAATCATCATTTAAGTTAACTTGAATTATATTGGTTTGAGCTTTAAAGTTTGCTTGAAAATAATGTATTAATTTGTTTTACTATATAGTAGTACAAGAGCTAAAAGCACAATAAACTTAGAGCTAGATTTATATTTGCCCATCTTTAAGTAAAACATTAAAGAGAATTAAGTCCTAACTGCAACGTGGTGTCCTGGATAGGATCCTGGAACAGAAGGAAGACATTAGTGGAAAAATTGGTAAAATCTGTAGTTTAGTTAATAGTATTGTCCCAGTGTGAACCTGTTAGTTTTGATAGATAGGCCGCGGTTATGTAAGGTGGTAAGAATAGGGGCAGCCAGGTGAGTGTATACAGGAACTTTCTGTTGCGTATTTACAACTTTGCTGTCCATCTAAAATTATTTCAAACTAAAGTTTTTTCTTAAGAGTTAAGCCAACACTGAGGGTCTGAGATTTCCACTTACATGGCTGAACAGTATTCAAGGTTGAAAATGCTGTCTTATATTGTAATTTTTTATTTACTTATACATATCCCCATAGATTTCCAAACTGCAAGATACGTTATCTGATCTCTGGTGGCTCTGAAGTGTCTCACCCTGTGCAGGTCCTCCCTAAGTGTATGTAGAGAGAATTAATAATAAAATCATCGAGGTTCTCTGCATGCACAGTAAGCATTCTAAATTAAATTATTCTCACAAGCTCTCTCTTTTTTAATCTTCACTAAAACCTTAAGAGGGAGGTAGTATTACTATTCCAATATTACAAATGAGGAAGATGCGACTTAAGCTCACAAAAAAGAAACTTGCCCACAGATGTTAATAATTTTTCAATCTATATAAGTGGTATCGAGTTGTTGAAAATGCTGTTTTCTCAACTTTTCTGTAGGTTTAAAAGTTTAAAAAGAAAAATTTGCCCCAGGTTGCGTGACAGACACAGGAGGCAAATCCCACCTGTGTGACTGCAGATCACCTCCTCCCTTCTCTCCCCGCTCCTTCTCCTCCTCTTCCTCCTCTGCACCCTTACCCTCCTCAGCCTCCTCAGCCTCTCTGTCCTTTCCCCTGTTCTCTAGTTATATACCACCTGTCAAGATTCCTAGTTGCAAACAACATTTACAGGCTCTGACCATTTCATAAGGGAAAGGAATTCATAGAAAGCCTCTTGAGAGGCTCACAGAATCCTCAGGAATGCAAGGAAGCCAGCTGAGAAATAAGCAGAATAAGGGAGGCTGGACCTTGTCCAAGTCTTATCCAGTGAGGACACTGCTGTCCTCTCCACTGAACCCACACTCCATAGTTGGCCACCCTTGAAAACTGGGCCTTCCTGCGGCCACTGCAGCCACCACCTCCAGGAGGGATGCTCTCATCCTTTCATCACATGACAGTCCCAGTCGGGAACCCATCCTGCATCTGACTAGCCAAGCCTAGAGCATTGGCCAGTGCCCAGGCTCAGTGGGAGGCCGGGAGGAGACACCTGGTGTTCTCAGCTTCTGCACAAGGCCAGTTCTAGAGACCTTGGAAGAGGGTTCAAAAGCTGGGCAAAGATGCCAGACGTCCACCATACATGCATTCCAGGCTTTTGTTCAGTGTGAATTATCTTGATGCATTTCCAGAAGACTGTTGTAGACACTCGTGGTTCAGCATATTAACCTCGGGTACATAAGCCAGGACTCTATGGGTAGGCTTTAAGGAGTTCTAAAACCCCCCAAACTGATGCCAAGTATCTGTATGTGTGCATTTTTCCTATGGAACAGACACAGAGTTTTCATCAGATTCCTAAAAGGATTGGGACCTGAATAAGGTTAGGAAACTCAATCAGAGCCTGGGCCCTCGAATTATGCCCCACCCAGTCTTGCCAGCCTTGCCCACCAGGCCACACTATTCACACAGAAGCCAGGCAGGTTTTTGGTACCCCTACTGCCAAGACCATGGAGCATCTGTGTTTCTTCTAGGACCAGCTTCATCATTTTCTCTCTGTGAAGCATCAAAATAGGCTTGTGGATACACTTCCAGGCTTCACCTAGAAAACCAGAACCCTTCATTCCCCTCATTCCCGACCTTCCCCGACTCAAAAAATGGGACCATCATCCACCAAGTTGTTCACCCTCTAAATCAAATTCCCCAGAAAGTCTCATCTGCTTTATCTCAGAAGGAAGGTCAGTGCCAGTGTCCCTTTCTGGTCCCAGCCATCGCCACCTACTGCCTGGTTTCCTCCACAGCCTGCGGGCTGGTCTCCAGCTCTCACCCTAATCCGTGTGGTCACTTCTCCCCTCAGCCCTCAAAGCACTCTTTTTTTTAATAATTTATTTTGGTATCATTAATATACAATTACATGTGCAATATTATGGTTATTAAACTGTCCCCTTCATCAGGTGCCTCCCACCAACCCCATTATAGTCACTGTCCATCAGCATAGTGAGATGCTATAGAATCACTACTTGTCTTCTCTGAGTTGTACAGCCCTCCCCGTGCCCCCCCAACATTACATCTGCTAATCGTAGTGCCCCTATTTCCCCCTTATCCCTCCCTTCTCACCCATCTTCCCCAGTCCCTTTCCCGTTGGTAACTATTAGTCCGTTCTTGGGTTCTGTAAGTCTGCTGCTGTTTTGTTCCTTCAGTTTTTTTCTTTGTTCTTATACTCCACATATGAGTGAAATCATTTGATACTTGTCTTTTTCGGCTTGGCTTATTTCACTGAGCATAATACCCTCTAGCTCCATCCATGTTGTTGCAAATGGTAGGATTTGTTTTCTTCTTATGGCTGAATAATATTTCACTGTGTATATGTACCACCTCTTCTTTATCCATTCATCTACTGATGGACACTTAGGCTGCTTCCATATCTTGGCTATTGTAAATAGTGCTGCGATAAACATAGGGGTGCATCTGTCTTTTTCAAATTGGGCTGCTGGATTCTTAGGGTAAATTCCTAGGAGTGGAACTCCTGGGTCAAACGGTATTTCTGAGTTTTTTGAGGAACCTCCATACTGCTTTCCACAATGGTTGAACTAATTTGCATTCCCACCAGCAGTGTAGGAGGGTTCCCTTTTCTCCACATCCTCGCCAACATTTGTTGTTGTTTGTGTTTTGGATGTTGGCCATCCTCACTGGTGTGAGGTGATATCTCATTGTGGTTTTAATCTGCATTTCTCTGATGATTAGCGATGTGGAGCATCTTTTCATGTGCCTGTTGGCCATCTGAATTTCTTCTTTGGAGAAGTGTCTATTCATGTCCTCTGCCCATTTCTTAATTGGATTATTTGCTTTTTGTTTGTTAAGGTGCATGAGTTCTTTATATATTTTGGATGTCAACCCCTTATTGGACACTTCACTTATGAATATATTCTCCCATACTGTAGGATCTCTTTTTGTTCTACTGATGGTGTCCTTTGCTGTACAGAAGCTTTTCAGCTTGATATAGTCCCACTTGTTCATTTTTGCTTTTGTTTCCCTTGCTCGGGGAGATAAGTTCATGAAGAAGTCGCTCATGTTTATGTCCAAGAGATTTTTGCCTATGTTTTTTTCTAAGAGTTTTATACTTTCATGACTTACATTCAGGTCTTTGATCCATTTTGAGTTTACTTTTGTGTATGGGGTTAAACAGTAGTCCAGTTTCATTCTCTTATATGTACCTGTCCAGTTTTTCCAACACCAGATGCTGAAGAGGCTGTCGTCTCCCCATTGTATATCCAAGGCTCCTTTATCAAATATTAATCGACTGTATATGTTTGGGTTAATGTTTGGATTTTCTATTCTGTTTCACTGGTCTGTGGGTCTGTTTTGGTGCCAATACCAAATTGTCTTGATTACTGTGGCTTTGTAGTAGAGCTTTAAGTCAGGGAGCATAATTCCCCGTTTTATTCCTCCTTCTCAGGATTGCTTTGGCTATTTGGGGTCTTTTGTGGTTCCATATGAATTTTAGAATTATTTGTTCCAGTTCATTGAAGAAAGCTGTTGGTAGTTTGATAGGGATTGCACTGAATCTGTAGATTGCTTTAGGCAGCATAGCCATTTTGACAATATTTATTCTACCTAGCCAAGAGTATGGGATGAGTTTCCATTTGTTAGTGTCCTCTTTAATTTCTCTTAGGAGTGTCTGGTAGTATTCAGAGTATAGGTCTTTCACTTCCTTGGTTAGGTTTATTCCTAGGTATTTTAGTCTTTTTGATGCAATTGTGAATGGAATTGTTTTTCTGATTTCTCTTTCTGTTAGTTCATCGTTAGTGTATAGGAAAGCAACAGATTTCTGTGTGTTAATTTTGTATCCTGCAACTTTGCTGAATTCAGATATTAGTTCTAGTAGTTTTGGAGTGGAGTCTTTAGGGTTTTTTATGTACAATATCATGTCATCTGCAAATAGTCACAATTTGACTTCTTCTTTTCCAATCTGGATGCCTTGTATTTGTTTTGTCTGATTGCCGTGGCTAGGACCTCCAGTACTATGTTGAATAACAGTGGAGAGAGTGGGCATCCCTGTCTTGTTCCCAATCTTAGATGAAAAGCTTTCAGCTTCTCGCTGTTAAGTATGATGTTAGTTGTGGGTTTGTCATATATGGCCTTATGACGTTGAGGTGCTTGCCTTCTATACCCATTTGTTGAGAGTTTTAATCAGGAATGGATGCTGAATTTTGTCAAATGCTTTTTCAGCATCTATGGAGATGATCATGTGGTTTTTGTTCTTCTTTTTGTTGATGTGGTGGATGATGCTGATGGATTTTCTAATGTTGTACCATCCTTGCGTCCCTGGGATGAATCCCACTTGATCATGGTGTATGATCCTCTTGATGTATTTTTGAATTCGGTTTGCTAATATTTTGTTGAGTATTTTTGCATCTACGTTCATCAGGGATATTGGTCTGTAATTTTCTTTTTTGGTGAGGTCTTTGCCCGGTTTTGGTATTAGAGTGATGCTGGCTTCATAGAATGAGTTTGGAAGTATTCCCTCCTCTTCTATTTTTTGGAAAACTTTAAGGAGAATCAGTGTTATTTCTTCTCTATATGTCTGGTAGAATTCAGAGGTGAATCCATCAGGTCCGGGGGTTTTGTTCTTGGGTAGTTTTTTGATTACCGATTCAATTTCGTTCTGGTGATTGGTCTGTTTAGTTTTTCTGTTTCTTGTTTGGTCAGTCTTGGAAGGTTGTATTTTTCTAAGAAGTTGTCCATTTCTTCTATGTTTTCCAGCTTGTTAGCATATAGGTTCTCAGAATATTCTCTTATAATTCTTTGTATTTCTGTGGGGTCCGTCGTGATTTTTCCTTTCTCATTTCTGATTGTGTTTATGTGTGTAGATTCTCTTTTTCTCTTAATGAGTCTGGCTAGGGGTTTATCTATTTTGTTTATTTTTTCAAAGAACCAGCTCTTGGTTTCATTGATTTTTTTCTATTGTTTTATTCTTCTCAATTTTATTTATTTCTTCTCTGATCTTTATGATGTCCCTCCTTCTGGTGACTTTGGGCCTCATTTGTTCTTCCTTTTCCAATTTCAGTAATTGTGTCTTTAGACTATTCATTTGGGAATGTTCTTCCTTCTTTAAATAGGCCTGGATTGCAGTATACTTTCCTTTTAGAACTGCCTTTGCTGCGTCCCACAGAAGTTGTGGCTTTATGTTGTTGTTGTCATTAGTCTCCATATATTCTTTGATTTCTGTTTTGATTTGGTTGTTAACCCATTCATTAATTAAGAGCATGTTGTTAAGTCTCCATGTATTTGTGAGCCTTTTTGATTTCTTTCTAAAATTTATGTCTAGTTTTATACCTTTGTGATCTGAGAAGTTGGTTGGTAGGATTTCAATATTTTTGAATTTACTGAGGTTCTTTTTGTGGCCTAGTATGTGGTGTATTCTGGAAAATGTTCCATGTGCACTTGAGAAGAATGTGTATCCTGCTGCTTTTGGGTGCAGAGTTCTGTAGATGTCTGTTAGGTCCATCTGTTCTAGTGTGTTGTTCAGTGCCTCTGTGTCTTTACTTATTTTCTGTCTGGTTGATCTGTCCTTTGGAGTGAGTGGTGTGTTGAAGTCTCCTAAAATGAATGTATTGCTGTCTATTTTCTCCTCTAATTCTGTTAGTATTTGTTTCACATATGCCGGCGCTCCTGTGTTGGGTGCATATATATTTATAATGGTTATATCTTCTTGTTGGACTGACCCCTTTATCATTATGTAATGTCCTCCTTTATCTCTTGCTACTTTCTTCGTTTTGAAGTCTATTTTGTCTGATACAAGTACTGCAACACCTGCTTTTTTATCCTTGTTGTTTGCATGAAATATCTTTTTCCATCCCTTCACTTTTAGTCTGTGTATATCTTTGGGTTTTAGGTGAGTCTCTTGGAAGCAGCATATAGATGGGTCTTGCTTTTTTATCCATTCTGTTACTCTGTGTCTTTTGATTGGTGCATTCAGTCCATTTACATTTATGGTGATTATTGATAGATATGTACTTATTGCCACTGCTGGCTTTAGATTCATGGTTAACAAAGGTTCAAGTGTTGCTTCTTTACTATCTAACAATCTAACTTAACTTTCTTGTTGTTATTGTAAACACCGTCTGATGTTTCTTTACTTCTTTCCCTTCTTATTCTTCCTCCTCCATTCTTTATATAGTAGGTGTTTTATTCATTGCCTTTAGTTAGTATTTGGATGGTCTGCTTTCTTTGCTATGATTTTATTTTCTCTGCTGATATCTTTTTAGCCTTAGGAGTGCTTCCCTCTAGAGCAGTCCATTTAAGATATCCTGTAGTGGTGGTTTATGGGAGGCAAACTCTCTAACTTTTGCTTGTCTGGAAATTGTTTAATCCCTCCATCATATTTAAATGATAATCATGCTGGATACAATATTCTTGGTTCAAGGCCCTTCTGTTTCAGTACATTAAATATATCATGCCATTCTCTTCTGGCCTGTAAGGTTTCTGTTGAGAAGTCTGATGATAGTCTGATGGGTTTTCCTTTGTAGGTGATCTTATTTCTCTCTCTTGCTGCCTTTAATACTCTGTCCTTATCTTTGATCTTTGCCATTTTAATTATTATGTGTCTTGGTTTTGTCTTCCTTGGGTCCCTAGTTTGGAGATCTGTGGGCTTCTGTGCACTGAGAAAGTATTTCCTCCCCCAGCTTGGGGAAGTTTTCAGCAATTATTTCTTCAAAGACACTTTCTATCCCTTTTTGTCTCTCTTCTTCCCCTGGTACTCCTATAATGCGAATATTGTTCCGTTTGGATTGGTCACACAGTTCTCTTAATATTCTTTCATTCCTAGAGATCCTTTTACCTCTCTCTGCCTCAGCTTCTCTGTATTCCTGTTCTCTGATTTCTATTCCATTAACAGTCTCTTGCATCTCATCCAATCTGCTGTTAGGCCCATCGATCGCTTCTCTGATTTCTGCATTTTCTTTCCTGACTTCCCTCACTTCCTCCCTCAGCTCTTGCATATTTCTCTGTAGATCCATCAGTATGGCTCTGACTTTTTTTCTGAATTCCTTTTCAGGAAGATTGTGCATTTCTATCCCTTCAGACTCCCTCTCTGGTGTCTGGGTCTGAATAAGCTTTGTTTGTATCATATTCCTCTGTCTTTTCATGGCGATAGAAGTGGTCACTGGTAGTTGCCACGTATGTCACCTGGGCTCTTTAAGACTTAAAAAAAAAAGAAAGAAGAGAAAGAAAAGAAAGGAAGAAAAGAAAGAAAAGAAAAGAAAAAACAAAACAAAAAACCCCAAAAAGACGCCCACCGGGAGTATATTCTGTGAGCATGCTGTAGGTGGCGCTGTTGCTCCACAATTCCGCAGCTTCAGCCATGCCGCTCCGCAGGGCCCTTTGTAGCTCTGGCCAGGGCGGGAATGAATGAGAGGCTGCTGATCTCTATGGGAAGTCTCAGTGCGGCTACTTTTTCCCAGTTGCCATCCAAGGGGTCTGAAATTCCCCAGGACTCCCAGCCTGCTGTGCTGAGTGTGCCGGGGTGATCCAGCTTCTTCGTTGAGCCCCAGCTCTTTAAGACCGCTAAAAAAAGCACACGCTTTTCTTTTGTCCCAGGGAGCCAGCTGCGAGGACCCGGTGCATTCCCCGGCTCAGATCCAGCACCCTGTCTCTCCAATCTCCGATACACTGCGCGATGTGTGTCAGCGCTCCCAGCACAGATCACCAGGGCTGGTTATTTCGCGGGCCTGTACTTCCACTCCCTCCTGGTTCTGCATCCTTTCGTCCCACCGGTGCGCTGGTTTTGGGGAGTGCTCGGGTCCTGCCGGGACGTGTCTCTGTATCTCACCCATCTCGCAGGGTGCCGAGTCCTCTCAGGTGCAGATGCAGGCTGGGTGCTGTCCTGTATCTTCTGGTCTCTCTTTTAGGAATAGTTGTATTTGTTGTATTTTCATAAATATATATGGTTTTGGGAGGAGATTTCCGCTGCCCTGCTCACCCCGCCATCTTTCCGGAACTCCCGGAAAGCACTCTTTTAAAAACAGTGCACCAGATGGTACTGCCCCCCTGCTTAGAGCCCAGAGCATTCACAGCTAAATGGAAACCCCTTCATGATGCCCAGAACCCGCACAACCAGTCTTCAGTGGATCTCTCTAAGCTCGTCACAGAGAGCTGTCTTCAGTGGCTCTACTGACCCTGCTCTCTTGCTCTTCTGGTCTCAGGGTCTTTGCTCTTGCTGTTCTCTGTGGCTAGAATACTCTGACCTCAGCTTTTTTGTGGCTGGCTTCTTTGCACCATCCAGATCTCAGTTGAAGTGTCACCCACCCTCCTGTCCCCCTGTGAAGACATGCCTTCTCTGAACCCTCCCCCATCCCAGCAGCCTCTATCACATCCAGGTGCTTTACTGTCTTTATTGCGTTTATTAGCTGAAATGACTTTGCTCTTTGACACTGCAACTCCTTTATACTCTGGTTCCTCCATGATCACTAGAATGTAAGCCCCATGCAAACAGGGGCCTTAACCATCTGCTGCTAGATATATAATTATAGCAACACTGAGAAGAGAGCAAAATGTAAATATTCGCTGAATGAATGAAAGAAGATGCTGCTTTAAGTGATCACCAAAGAAAATGTTTCTGTTCTTCAGACTCTTGCTGATCTCATGGTCTTCTTGCCTGTAAAAGCCCATCTCAGCAACACCAAATACCTGATGGCTAGCCAAGCTGTTCTCAGCCCAAGACACCAAGCCCACCCATCTCCCGGTTTCTGCCTATATCCTGTGGAGGAATTTTCCATACCTTAAAAATACCATTCACAGCTGGATTAGTTTTCTATTGCTATATAACAAATGACCACAAACAGTGGCTTAAAACAGCATAAACATTGGCTCACAGCTCTGTAGATCGAAGTCTGGCACAGCATGGCTGGGTTCTCTGCCTCAGCATACCACAAGGTAGAAATAAAGATGTCAGCCACGCTGAGCTCTGGTCGGAGACTCTGGGGAAAAAAATCAGCTTCCAGGCTCATTCTGCTGTCAGCGGGATTCGGTCTTCTGCAGGGGTAGGCCTGAGCGCCCTTGTTTTCCTTGCTGGCTCTCAGCAGGGGGCCACTCTCAGCTCCCAGAGGCCATTCTCAGGCCCTTCCCCTGCTGTACCCAGAGGCAGCTCACAATATGGTGCCTGCTTGCTTCCAGACTTCTCTCGACTTCCTCTTCGGCATCCAGCAGAGGAAACATCCTGGAAAGAGCTCATGCAAGTAGGTTAGGCCCTATCTCAAAATCAACTGACTACTCTACTTAATTACACTTGCAAAGTCTCTTTTGTCATATAACATAACATAATATCCTATTTTATTCACAGGGGAGGAACATGCCAAGGTGAGGGGCATTGGGTCACCTTAGATCCTGCCAACCACAACTGGTAAAGGCTAAGCCACCGTCATCATCACCCAGCACGAGGTAGCTTTCCCACAGAGGGCAAGAGGATGACCCCTCCCTCCATGCAACAGGCTCCTGAGGTACAGAAGAATCTGAGAAATTAACTTCAGTTAAGCACACATGTATTCAGTTGCTACTATGTGTAAACACCATGAGTTGAATTGAATTGAATTGAAATACTTTCAGGACTTACTGTAACATTTTTGTATTATTTTAATACTCCCTTTATGTTTGATCAAATGTACTGTAGCCACATTCATTCATACGTTCATTCAACAAATACTTTTTGAGTTATTACTCTGTGTTAGGCATGGATCAGACATTTGTCATTATGTCTGCTTTAGGTTGTAAGCTTCTAAAAGGTAGGTTTCAAGTGAAATTACATATATGAAAATGCTTTGTAGATGACATTATTATATAAAAATAAGACAGTACTACGTCTTTCTCTGTGAGCTGAATTGGCATACAGGCTCCGGAGTGTATATTACATAAATAACGTTAACATTTTCAGGGATGCTATGCACTTTGTACACTGGCACCACTCTTTTAACACAACCTTATGTTTTGCCTTTTACCCATTTTATGGTGCTGAAGCAGGAAAGAGAAAGGAATATATGGTTCAGTTTTATTATTAAAAAGATTTACTTTTTTATTGTGCTTAAATGCACAAATGGCCAATTGTAAAATAAACTATAGAATGTTTGATCATGGAAATTTATTTCCTAGTTATGACATATAATAGGCACTCAGTATCTGCTGAATGAGTAAATGAATGAAAAACTAAACTTAAAAACAGCTAAAGCTATATGCATGTTATTAAGAAAATAACATTTCATAAATGTTATTGATATACATTTATTATTGTTTTCATTAACATTGTTACTATGGGCATGCATTTATCTTCAATGAACCAGAATGAGTTATTATCTACATTACGGACAAAGTTAAACTGGACTTTATGTTGGGGTTTGAGTTTGTTCTCCTCCCTTCATGTCCCTGCTGCCACAAAGAACTGAAGGGCAGACACAAAGTAGCAAAGCAGAGCAAGAGTTTTTTTTTGTATACAGTCCAAGGGAGGAGCTGGCCAGAGTCAAGGTAGACAAAGGCAGGTTTACTTGAATAAAGCAGAGGAAGGGGAAGCTCATTGCCAGGAACTTGCCAGCTCAAATCAGAGCTCTCAGAAGCCCCTCCCTTCTTTTCTCAAGTAGGCTACAGAGAGTGAAGACTTGGGCTTAGCAAGTCTGGAAAATAGAATGAAATAGCCAAGTGACAAAGACACAACTGGAGGAGCACAGAGAGGAAACGTAGTAAGCTGGGCAGTAAGAAGTCTTAAAACTACACACTCCACTAACAGAGAGTGCAGGCAACCTCCGAGAGGAGGCATGTTTCAGGGTTAGGTTCTGCAGTTTTACAGGGCGTTTTGGGTAAGGGTCAGCATAAGGCATGATTTATAATTCCTTTGAAGTTGTATCTTAAGAATAGGGTTATTTAAGAGACTGTTGGCTTGGATCTCAGCTTTCTTTGTCCACAAAGGTTTATTTACACTTAGAAGGTCTGTCTCCTGCTCTGGTTACAAAGTTACCTAAGTCCCTGGAAGAAGAGGAAAAAAACAGTGCATAGGTTAAGGGTAAGGAATAAACTGGGCCTTTTTGCAGGCTAAGTAGATTTTACAATAGCATGATCAATTGGTACAACGAAAACGTGGGCTGTGCTGGGATACTTTTCTTTATCTGGGGAATCTCCGGACATTCTAAATCACCCCTGGCCTTCGGAATTTCAACTAACTCATTACTTCTGAGTCTTTTCTGGCTCTCTGGTTTTATCTGGCTAATTCTTTGAGTCCCTTTTAGCGGACTTTACTGGCCTTACTCTCTCTCCACTTGCTCACGTCTATTTTTCTGCCTAACATTTAGATGGACTAAGGTTTTTATTTGCTTGTTGGCTTTAGGTGATAGTGGTAGGGGGTTATCTATTCCCCAGGATAATAGAATATAACCCTGAAATCTCTTTTCTGTTTCCTTCTCCCTTTATCCCCCCTTTTTCTTCCATTCTTCAGTCAAATATTTATTGGACCTATTTCCAGGCCTTGTGCAAGTTAGGAATAAAAGGCTGCATGGGACAGAGTCCACACTGCCTGGGAGTTCTGAAGGGAGAAAAATCAAACCAGGGCAGCTGGGCAGGAAGACCGACCAGAAGACTTCTTACACTTGACCATGAAGATCTTCACTAGGACCTGGGCCCCAAACCAGACCACAGTAAACACCCTACACCCAGCCCCAGACAGTGAGATGCTGTCTCGCTATATACATTTCCTCCACCAATCACTTACCCTTTGTATAGATAATGCCAAATACAAATGTGCATACATTGCAGTCTATTTGGAAGGAGACATTTTGGGGTGTTTGATATGTACAATCCTTTGACTAAGAACAGGTATTTACTGAGAATGAGCACAGGCTATTTATACTCTAAGGAATACAAGCTGGTGACTTCGGGGCTTGAAAGTGTATGCCCCAGTCTCCCTTTGTGATGGAACTGCTGGCTGACATTCCCACCACCAGCAAACGCCTTCCATCAGAGCTTGCGATGCCCAGATCACAGTGGGTCTTATGCCTAATCATTTGTTGACTCAATTTTCAGAACTGAGTCACTGGACTACAATACTAGTGAATGTTCTACCTCCTAAGAGCATTTAAAATGATCAGGTTATAACAAAAGACAAAAGCCATTGATTTTGGAAGAAAGCAGTTCACTTCATGGATGACTTGCCTGGGCCCTGCAGAGCCCCCTAGGGCTGCTTGCTCCATAGGAACAGAGACAGTAACCAAAGTGTGATGTGCAAACGACCCATGTGGTCACACAGGGCCCTGTGCTCAGAAGGGCCTTACACTTGGCTTAACTCACTGTGGTCACTATCTTGAAATTCTTCATAATTTCTGAATAAGGGCCCTACATCATGTACTGAGTCCTGTGTACAAGGCATAATGGCATGCCAAGGAGGGGCCCCTAACTCATTTGGGGGCTGGGGAGGCTTTCAGAAAGAGGAAGGTACGGGGGAGATCAGGAAATGCAGCTGAAAAGGTAGGCAGTTGAGACTCCTAGAGCTAATGGGCTTTGAGCCAGAATGGTGTGGTCAGATGTGCAAAACAGCCTCTGTGAAGCCAGTGGTCAAGCTAGATTTGCAGGGCCCAGCTAGTTAGGCCATGGCTGCAATTACCTAGGTGAGTAATGAGGAAACCTGCATCATCGCAGGGGAAGCAGGGACAAAGATGAGGATGGAGCCAGTACATGTTTAGTGAGAAAAATCGGCAGGCCATAATGATTGTAGTTAGGGGAAAAGGACAGGACAAAACTACGGGTGCCTCTCAGTGTCAGAGTCAGGCATGATAGTACAGAGCACACTTTGGTGTTGGGTAGTTGGGGGAAAAAGGGGAAGAAAATAAATACTTCAAGATGAGATTTGTTGTTAAGATGTCTAGGTCTCACCACACCCTTCTATAGGTTCAATGCAATCCCAACCAAAGTCCCAGCAGGATTTTTTTTTTTTGGTAGAAATTGGCAAATTGATTCTAAAACATTTTTTCAAAACCCTTTTTTTCCAAAAATGTTTGGGAAAAAAAATTAAGAGGACTTACACTACCTGATTTCAAAACATACTATACAGGTATAGTCATCAAGACAGTATGCGTCTGGAGTAAGAATCAACAAACAGATCATGGGAAAGAATGAAAAGCCCAGAAATAGACCCCGATTTATGTAATCACCTGATTTTTAACAAAGGCACAAAAACAATCCAATAAGAAGAGAAAATTCTTTTCAGCAAATGGTGATGGAATAACTGGCTTTCCATATGGGGGAAAATGGACCCTTAGTTCTACTTTACACTGTATGAAAAGTACGAATTCAAAATAGGTCAAAGGCCTAAAAATCATAAAGATTTTATGTTAAAGTTAAAACTATAAAGATTTTAAAAGGAAATAGGAGACTATCTTATAACTTGGAGGATAAGCAAAGGTCTCTTAGTCTCAAAAATCCATGATCATAAAAGAAAAACTGGTAAGTCAGACTTCATTAAAATTAGAGACTTCTGATCCTCAAAAGACACAGTCAAGAAAATGAATAAGCAGGATACAGACTGGGAGGACATATTTGCAAAATTCGTATCTGACAAAGGACCGGTATCTAGGATGTATAAAGAACTCCTACAACTCAATAATGAAAAAGCAAACAACCCAATAAAAATATATTAGGTGATTAATGACAATAAGTACACAAAATTATCCATTACATAATTTGTCATCAGAGAAATGCAAATTAAAATCACAGTGAGCTGTCATTACACACACATCCGAATGGCTGAAATGAAAAATTCTGACAAAGCAAGTACTGTGGAGGATGTGGAGCAACAGGAACTTCCACACATGGCTGGTGGGTGTGTGAATCAGTGCACTCCCTTTGTAAAACCACTTAGAACTATCTGCACAAGTTGAATGTATATAAACCCTAAGGCCCAGCAACTCATTCCTAGATACATGTTCAACGCAATGTGTTTAGTGTGTTCACCAAAAGGCATGTACGAGGGTGTCCACAACAGCATTATTCATAATAAGCCAAAACTCGAAACAATCCACGAAAAGACACTGTGGTACCCCTCACAATGGATAGTGCACACGAGTTAACAGTGAACGAACTATCGCTACACCCAAGAGCACAGACTCCTGTAAGCATAATATGGGACTCATGACGCCAGACACCGAAGAGTAGATGGTGTAGGATTCTCTTTGTCACAGATAAAACTAATCAATGGTGTTAGGTGGTCAGGAGAGTAGTTTCCTTTGGGGAGTGGGAGGGCGTACTGACTGGAAGAGGGCCAAGGGACCTCTGGTGCATTACTAATGTTCTATTTCTTGATCTGGGCTATGGTTTCATGACTGTTCCCACCCATGATTCAGTGAGCTGTATACCTGCTATTTGTTCTTTCCTGTGTATATGTTATAGTTCATTTAAAAAATACCCACACATTAATCTTTAGAGCAGCTGTAGGTTCACAACATAACTGAGCAGAAAGTGCAGAATTCTCCCCCCACACGCACACAGCTTCCTCATTATCAATATCCCCCACCAGAGAGGACATTGCTACAACTGAGGAAACTACACTGACACATCATAATCATCTAAAGCCCATAGTTGACGCTGGGGAGCGGGGGCATTCACTCTTTGTGTGGTACATTCTATGTGTTCAGACAAATGGATAATGACACATACCCACCATTATAATGGTGTTGTAAGAGTAGTTTTACTGCTCTAAAGATCCTCTGTGCTCTGTCTCGTCATTCCTCCTTCCCCTTTGAACCTTTAAAACTACAAGTTTTAAAAGGTATAAAGAACAGATAATGCTGTGAGAGTGGATGAAATTTCTCCAGAGAAGTGCAGAGATGAGGCTTCTTATTCTGGAGTTCATGACACTAGGGGGACCCAGACACCCCTAATAATATTATCTGAAAGAAATCCTGTGTATGTATAATTTGCTCTTACTTTTTCTAGGGAGAGACCGGCAGAGAATGAAGGGGATCTGTGACCCCAAAGGAGTCATGACCTCTGATGTGGGATGAGAAAGTGATGGGCAAAGGATGGGGTCTCAGGGACAACAAAGATAAGGGGGTCCGAGAAAGGGCATGAAGGAAGGAGCCAGGAGTGAATGACCTCAGCAAGTACGGGGTCATGGAAGGCACAGGAGAGGAGGTTCTGGAAGAGAACGCTGGGCAAGGTTACGCGGAACAGGGAGTGCTAATAACCATGGCCACACCTGTTCACAGGGCTTAGAACTGAGGGGAGGCAGTTTCCAAAGAAGTGGTGAGGAGAGCCCGGGCAGTGGACAGAGGAGGGCAGGCCCCTGCCTGCGCACTTTTCCCAGCTCAGCCAGTGGTTTCCTACCACCAGGCACTGACTTCCCACCCCACATCCCCATGTGCCCCCCACACCCCAATTCCTGGCACTTCTTAGGGAAAGCCCTTGGGAAGTGGATTTCCCCACCACTCTCAGGCTCATTACACCTTTTCCTCTTCCTTGTAGAACTTAAAAAAAAGTGTGAATTTCTCATTTTTATGTACCTGTTTACTTGCATATGAACCTGTCTTCTATACTAGAATGTAAGCTTCCTGAGGTTGGTGGCCTTGCCTGCGGTGTCCCCTGTTGTCACCAGCAGGGAGCACAGACCCAAGCACACACCCCTGCTGCCAGGCCCACACCTCCTGTGTGCACCGCAGGGAGGAAGGAAGACAGGGCCTGACAGCTCCCTGCAAGGGGGAACTCAGGGACCAAGGAGGCCAGTGTTAGGACAGGAGGTGATGGGCTTTGTTTGCAGGCCACGGGGAAGAATCAGCAGAATGACAGTGTGACGATAAGGAAAGGGGTGAGATTACAGGTGGGGAGTGGGGGCGGATTCTCGGTGGCATGCGTGGGGGCGCTGGCCCTGGAGAGCAGGAGCTGGCCCATCTTCTGAGACCAGAAAAGGTGGCCGTGGAGGCAAGGGATATGTAGGATGACCAAGTCACAGATTGGCCGAGTGAGAAGGGATATGACTCTGAGGGTATCACTTTTCTTTAAGTAGGAGCAAGGTCATCTGGAGAATGGAGACTGCAGAGCCCAAGGAAGGAACACCAGCGAACGGCAGCGCTGAACTGGCTGAATCACCTCGACCATTCCTTGTCTGTTTACTCTCATATCCACGAGCAGGGAGGGTCCCTGAGAGGAAGGGCTTAGCTGGGGAAAGGAGTTCTGGTGCTGAGTGCTGGGGCCCAGACCTGGTGGCCCTTCCCACGAGGTCAGCGGAGGAGACACGTGACAAAGTGGATTCGCTTCGGGTTTTGCTGAACAAAGTGGGTGTGATTTGTGGAAAGAGGGGCACGAGGGAATGAAAGATGCTGAAGAAGGAAGGCCAGTCAGCTAGCTGGCAAGTAAAGAAGCGAGGTCCAGAGGTGACAGAGGGAGAGAACAGAGGTGTATGTGGCCCCAGAAAGCGCAGTGGGAGTCAGGCAGGCAGTGGGAAGAACCGCAGGCAGTGGTGAGAGTGGGATACTGGTATTTAAGCTTCCGGAGGTGGAGCAGTTTCAGGTGATGACAAGGAGCAGGTGCGGCCACAGGAGGGGACAGGTGGGAGGACAAAAAAGGGAAGGTCCTCGGAATGAGGGAGATCCAGGAGCTTAAAGGTAGGGGTGGATGTGTCCCTGGCGACACTCAATCCACCCTGTCTTGGGCTGGAGAGAAATACTACACCAAAGTCAGATGCCCACATCATCCCTGAGAAAGGGGGAATGCCCAGATGATGACATTTCACTCATTCATCACTCACCGCTCATTCATTCAGTAAATACCGTTGATTAGTCTCGCCCCTGCAGTGAACCAGGCAGATGGGTCTTTCCTTGTTGGGTCTTGTCATCTCCCAGGAGCTACCATCACGACACCCAGCCCTGCTTTTCTTGTCGCTTCTTAGGAGGGGCAGAGGGCAGCTGGTTGGCTGGACAACGGGAGCCTCAGGGGGCAGGGGCTTCTGCTCATGGAGGCATCTGGTCTGGCAGCAGTGGCTCCCTGATGGCTGCCCTCAGGGGAGGGTCCTGGCAAGAAGTGGAGGAAGGCTGGCATGCAGGGAGTCTGCTCGCCTGGGAGACGGCTTCAAGGAGTGCGGAGCTTCAGGATCAAGGGAGGCCACAGGGTACTCTGGGAAGAACCGGAGAGAGAATAGGGTGGGGGAGCAGGGATGGTGAGCAAGTGTGCACGGTGGGATGGGCTGGTCAAAGAAATGAGGGTCCCCAAGGGATCTAAGGACACAAGGCTCAGGGTCATACTCAACCCGGACCCATAAGCTCTCTCCCAAGAGATTTCACCCTTGATTGTCACTAACACCTCAGAAGCCCCGGACTGCATGTTGGGGTACATGAACTGCTTCACTCCGCCGTGTTCCGCAGGCTTCCACAAAGCAGAGGCGTGTCGCAGACTGGCACTGCTCTTCTGTGGCTTTTATGTGTGTCAACAACCACTGTTCCTTTATAACATTCTTACTCAAAATTCCCTCTGACCATGGTGGTTGTTTTCCAAATGAACACACCTTAAAAACAATGCTGTGCTTTAAAAAAATACCGTGTTAGTTCATTCCAATGCATTTCATCTGTTGGTGTGTCACTCCTGCCAAATAAATCCACAGGACAGGAGGTCGTACACACGTCATGAAGGTTCACAGGTGCCCCCGGCAGTTCTAAGAGATCTTTAAAACCTCATTCAGAAAATGGCAGGGCAGGAGCCTCCTTTGCACCCTCGGGCACCGCCTACACTGCCCTCACGAGGTGCTGGGGCGAGGGGGCGTGGAGGACAGAACCAGCTGCTTCTCCCACCATCACCACCTGCGCACTCTTGCCTCCGCCTGCCGACTTCCTCCCCTGGTGAGCAGGTCTCCTGGATCAGGCCAGGTAGAATGATTCGTAGCCCAGCCTCCTGGAAGACCCATTCATTCCACGTGGGACCAGAGGCACAGAGATGATTCAGATCCAGGATCAAGAGGACGGCAGAGCCAGCTGCAGGCTGAGGGCCAACAAGGGGACCGGAAGCTGGGCTGGAGGGTTCAGTGCAAGGCCCAGCCACTCCAGCCACCTATGCAGTGGCTCGCTCCCCCAAAATGTTGGCTGTGCAGTGTTGGGATCAAAACAGAGGACAACTATTCAGAGAACCTGACATTCCTGATGTCTGAAATTATTAAGCACGGTGTGCTTCTCAATATCTTAGTTTCTACAATGTTTGTCAGCTGTTTATGAATCAAGGCTATGATTTTCACGGCAGTGAGCAACATATGTGTATCACATAATCAAACACCTGTTGGCATATTTACTGCATATATGATATTTATCAAGATAACTATGAGAATTCACTTATTAAACAAACATTTACAGAGAAGCTACTTTTTGCCAGGTACTGTGCTGGGCATCGGGGATACCGAGGCGTGAGGGCTGGTCTGTGGCGTCGAGGAGCTGGCATTCCAATGATGGGGACAGCAGAGCACTTAGGACTACAGCCACAAGCACTGACTGCTGTGGTAGAGGGATGGGCAGGGCCAGCTGGGGTGGGAATGCAGGCACGACCCCGGACAGGTTTCACAGGCAGTCATGCTCGTGCTGACGTGTTTGTTTATAGGTTACCTTTTTTAGTAGATGGCATTTGAGGTCGCTTTCTTTTTCTAAATGGCTTTATTGAGGTACAGTTCACATACCACACAATTGACCGATTAAACTGTGTAGAGTTCACTGGGTTTTTTTTAGTATATTCATAGAGCTGTGCAGTCATCACCACGATCGATTTTACATTTTCATCATGCAAAAAAGAAATTCCACATCCACTAGTCATCATTTCCCACTTGCCTGCAATTCTTCCTACTCTACCCTTCATCCCCCAACTCCAGGCAACTACTTTCTGCTTTCTGCCTCAATGGATTGGCCTAATCCGGATTTGTCATATAAAAGGAATCATACACTAAATGATCCTTTGTGACTGTCTTCCTTCATTCAGCATAATTTGTCAAGGTTCATTCATGTTGAAGTATGTGTCAGTACCCTATTCCTTTGCACTGCTGAATAATATTCCATGATGTGGATTTTACTTACCATTCATCAGCTGGTGGACATTTGAGTTGTCACCACTTTTTGGTTCTTGCGAATATTGCTGTTATTAACATTTATGTCCAAGTTTTTGTGTGGATTGTCTAAGTTTTTTTGTGGATGTATGTTTTCATTTCTTGGGTAGATCCCTAGGTGTCGAATTGCTCAGTCATCTGGTTACTGTTTAACATTTAAGGAATTGCCAAACTCTTTTCCAAAGTGGCCGCACCATTTTATCATCCCACCAGCAATGCACGAGGGATCCAATTTCTCTACACTCTCGTTAAATACTTGTTGTCGTCCGTCTTTTTCATTCTAGCCATCCTAGTTGAGTGTGAAGTGGTATCTCACTGTGATTTTGATTTGCATTTCCCTAATGACTAATGATGTTGAGCGTCTTTTCATCTGCTTATTGGCTGTCTGTGCACTTCTTTAGAGAGTGTCTGTTCAGCTCCATTGCCCTTTTTAAAATTGGATCTTTATATTATTGAGTTATAAGAGCTCTTTATAAATTCTGGATACAACTTCTTTATCAAAGATATGATTTGCAAATTTTTCTTCCATTCTGTAGGTTGTCTTTCCACCTTTCCACTTTCCAGATGATGTCCTTTGGAGCAAAAAAGTTTTTAATTTGATGAAGTTCAATTTATCTAGTTTTTGTTGTTCGAGATTCTGGTGTTGTATGTAAGAAACTTTTTCCTAACCCAAGATTATAAAAATTTACTACTGTTTTATTCTGAGAAGTTTATAGTTTCAGAGCAGGAAGCTTTTCTACCTTTTAGAAAAAGAAACAGTGAATTTGTGAAGAATTCACAATGCAAAGGGGTTTGGAGTAGGGGTGGCAAATGGCGAAGAAGTAACAAAGAGCACAAGGGTTAGTTTAACAAGGCTGGCTTGTAGAGATTTCTTGGCCCCAGATTCCCCATCTTTGGTGATAAGAATGTTTCCTTCCTCCTGGTACAGGGAGGGCATCTTTCACATGGGAGTTTTATCTCCTGCTTTCAGAAAGAAAAAGAAGGGTCAGACGTCCTTGTGTCTGCTTTTTCTTAAACCTTTAATTCAAATACAGTTGACTCTTGTACAATGTGAGGGTTAGGGGTGACGACCCCCCTGCATAGTCAAAAATCCATGTATAACTTCTAACTCCCCCAAAATCTAATTGCTTACTGTTGACCAGAAGCATTACCAATAACATAATTGATAAACACATATTATGTGTGTTATATGTCTTATATGCTGTATTCTTAGAATACAGTAAGCTAGACAGAATAGTTTTTTTGAGTTGTTGTAAATTTCCCAAATACTCTCAATACATTTATTGAAAAAAATCTACATAAAAATTGATCCACACAGTTCAAACCTGTTGTTCAAGGGTCAACTGTAATCAGTATGCCAAAGTGGCATATTTTGAGGTGACATATTTTGGTTTCCTTCAAGACCAGTCAGTAGAGTCTTGTGTTTTCCTCCCTTCACATACAGCTGCATGAGGCAGGCACAGGGCAGGTGGAGAGTTGGACTTTAACTAGGTTGGGTTTTTGCCCATTAAGTAAAACAAAGGAAATAAGGGACAAGAGAGCTGAGAGGGTATAATAAAATGATGGACAATGTTAAAAAACAAAATTCAACCCAGTAAATTCGAGGATTTAAATGGCTTTATAAAGCAATTCATGACTTGGGAAGCATCCCATTCGGCAAGCAGAAAGATGCTCTGTGGAGTTGTATATAATGGAAGGTTTTTTAAGGGAGGAAAGTGAGGTCAGAAGTTTTCAGCTGAAGAAAAGAAAGGATAGTTTCAGGAAAGGTCACTCTTGCTTAGGGGAAAGCATGGGAGTCCTATCATGCAGATGACCTCGTCTTCCTTTGCAGGTGGGGAGCGGACAGGGCTCATTGGTGCTGACCAGGAAATTTGTGATTGAGTGTTAAGACTACATTGCTGGGGAAGGTTGAAACTGCATTTAGGCAGGCATTAAGCACCAGTTTGGTGGCCTGGCCCAGCACAAGTGACTTGCTCTTGGGCCTATGGCTGACTTTTTAAAATTATTATTAAACTTTTTATTATGAGAAAATTTCAAACACAAAAAATTATAGCATAATTAACTCCCTGTACTTATTATCCAGCTTCAACAACTTTCAGCATTTTCTGTGGCTGACTTTTTAACCACCATGAAATCTAAAGAGGGAAGTGAGGGCACGAAGGGGTACTAGATAGACAGACAATGGCAGGATCGAAGGATTTTGGTCTCATGGGGGTGGAAAGGGAAGAAACTAGGGAAATAAGGTGGAAAAATGAGAGTGGTGGCACTGAGGAAAAAATAATTCACTTGGTGATTGGGGTAGCCGTCTGTGCCTTTATCCAAAAGAAAAAAAAATCCTCATATTTGTATGACAAGCAGTTATAGGGAGGTGTCTTTCTTGATGATTACATTTCAAAGGGGATGCTCCTGGGCCTTTGAGAGAAACTTTTCCAGGTTGTCATTTTGGCCAGAGGTTTATGTAACTTTAAAAAATTTTTACATATGTATCAAAAGGACAGTGGTAGGGTTTACAAATATACTTTTCTCAGCAAATGCTCTAATAACAGGAAAGGGAGGGCAGGGAAGAACTTTTCCTCTTTTGACTACAGGGCAAGATCAGTCTCTTTACTGTTTGCCCTTCCAGTGGTCAGAGAACATGGAGACCAGTGAGGATCTAGAGTCCGTGGTAATGATAAAATCGGGGTTAAGGATATGGGAGGAAAGGGCAGAGGGATGCCATCACTAAAGAAGGGTTCGAGGAAATAAGAGACCAGGGCATGGCCAGAATCATTTTAATCTTGGTATACTGTGGTGCTGTCACCAAGCATTAAGCCATGAATAGGCATGGACAGAGTGGGAGTGAGGAGCTAAAACCTTGAGTAAGAGGGAGTGGCTGGGGGAATCTGCATCACTATAATGAGTGGGTAGTGAGTGGTATGTTTAAGCCGTGCTGTCCACTATGGTAGCTACCAGCCATGTGTGGCTATTTAAATTTAAATTAATACAAATGAAATAAAATGTAAAACTCCTTCCTTAGTTTCACTGTTCACATTTCAAGTGCTCAGAAGACAGGTGGGTGGGTAGAGGTGATGGAGTGAGGGAAGAAGATGCTAGAAGTGGCAGGAAGGAGCTGCGGGGACTGGCCCCTGGGTTTTAGAGCTGGTAGGGGGATGTGAATTCCAACAGGCACAAGTATAGGGGCTGCAGGGCTGAGGAGGGATAGGAAGACAGGCATGGGCAGAGGGCTGGGGAGGGGCAGCGGCCTGGGGGCCTGAGTCTTCCGGTGGAACCGGTGAACAGGGACACAGGCAGAGTGAGGGGTGGGGAACAGGACCTCTCCCTTAACTTCCAGGGAATGGGCCCTGCAAGCCTGCAAAGATTTTCCTTTCGTTGGTTAGTTTTTATCTTAATATAATTTCAAAATTACAGAGAAGTTAAAGAATAGCACAAAGAACCTCCACAGATGCAGATAAGCATATAGACATATGGTGGGATTATATGTATAAAGAGAGAGATACATACATCTGTATATAATGTGAACGTTATTATTTTTAACAGTTTGAGAGTAAGTTGAAGGCATTATGTCCCTTTACCACCCACTATTCCAGCCCTACAGCCACCCATTTCTCTAAGGAGCCCAGGTTCCTTTCTGTGGACAATGGTATTTAGAAATCAAGATCTAGATTACTGATGTGTTCACTGTTACTGGTAAATCACTACGTCTAGGCTTTCTCAACTAAGAGAGCTAGGAAATTCACCTATCATCTATCTACCCATCTACCTATCTATTCAGCCATCCACCCATCTCAAAATCTTGTTCATTACTGACACCTCCAGTTCCTGTCTGGCAATACAGGATTGTTGTAGTTTTCTCCTTTTCCGTATGTGTAACTTCCTTCCCCATGTGTGAGAAATCTGGTTTCTGATATTCATTTGCTCAATCTAGGATACACCAAAAAAATATTTTCAGGCCTATTAACCCATCCTGCTGTGAAAGGTGAACTACCTAGCTAGTGTTCAGTATTTGCTTATAGATTATTTTTAAGGTAAGGTTTTCATACAGTGAAATATATAAATCTTGAGGGTACAATTTTGTATGTGTTCCTAAATGCATACATTCATGTAAGCCACATCCCTGTCAAGGTGCAGAACCTTCCTCTCACCCCGCAAAAGTTCCTTGTGCTCCTTCCCCATCAGTCCAGAACGGGGAACTTGCTCTTGCTGGTAGGGCTCCCTTTTGAACCCTGTTGATGAAGGCTTCTTAATAATTTTCATGGGAAATATATTGGCATAAGAATTTTTGAAGCTGTGATGAAAACATGGTAGGAGAAGGAAAGCCAGACTGAAGTTGTGGAGACGGAGTTGCAAGGAAGCACCACCTTGTTCCCTTGTTAGATTCATCACTAGCAACGGTGTGGCCCCAGTCCTAGCTTGACGAAGGATAGCCCAGTCACAGCCACCTGTGGGCCATGATATGGGCTATGGGGTTTTTAAGAGCAATGGGAAATGACTGGAGGATTTTAAACAGAGGAGTGACATACTGATATATGTTATAAACTACAACTCTGGGTCGTAGGAAGACATGTTAGTTTCCTGGGGCTGCCTTAGCACAGTACTGCATGCTGGTGGCTTAAAAAACCTGAGATCTGCTCTCTCTCAGTTCTGGAAGCTAGAAGCCCGAAATCAATGGGTCATAGGGCCATGCCCTGTCTGAAGGATCTAGGGAGGAATCCTTCCTTGCCTCTTCCTGACTTCTGGGGGCTTCCTGCAATCCTTGGTGGGCCCTGGCTCGTAACTGCATCTCTCCAATCTCTGCCCGTCTTTCCAAGACCCTCCCTTGTGAGTCTCTGGGTCCTCTCCTCTTATAAGGACACTGATCACTGGATTTAGGGCCCATACTAAATCCAGCATGATATCATCTCACTATCCTGAACTAATTACATCTTCACAGACCCTTTTTCCACATAAGGTCCATTCTGAGGTGCTGGGTGGACATGAATTTGGGAGAGGATGGTAAGAGTAGAGCTGATGACAGCCTACAAGAGGAAATGAAAAGAAGAAAAGCAGGCAGATTCAAGATACACTTTGGAGGTAGAACCTGTGGGGCAAGCTTTGGATTGGCTATTAAGAAGCTACTTAAGGAAGGATTGAGGAACAGTATAGAACACATGGAACATTCTACTTCATGTTTTTGAAAGGTTGTACTAATTCTAGAAGAGTCTTTGTTAGTTGTAGCAAATATTTACTTAACTTAGTAACCTCGGCATGGTTGCTTTATGCCAGACCTGTTCTGTGTCCCTTGGAGAGGTGGAAGACAAAAAAAATAAGTCCAGGTAGAAAAAGGTAATTGAGGGCACTTTACGTTTAGCAGTAAAGAGACAAACAAATGACTAATTATGATACAAGGCTGAATAATCAGAAATGGGTCTATATGGCGGATAAAAAGTTCTGTAACATTACCCTAAAGGCTTGGCCTCTGAAGGCAAAGTGTTAATCATGTGCTGCATTTCCAAGAGCAGAGGATGGAAATATTCAGATACACAAGAGAAAAGTAGGAAAAGGAACAAGAAATGGGGAAAAAAAGGCAGTCTGTCTTCGGCTTCTTGAGTTTCAGAGATGAGCAGGGCAAGAGCAGTGACCTAATGCGAGATTACAGAGCTCAGAATAGTAGGTGGAAAATGTAGACATTATTGCTCTTTAGTAACTGGAGTCCAGTTCTCTGGGTGGCTGTCAATTTTAATATCACTCAGTTTTTTTCTTAAGCTTAAGAGTGACTTACTCGATATAGAAAGGTTGAAAATATAAAGGTCAGAGGAAAAAAGAACATATATAATCCCACTCTCCAGCAATAACTTCTTTTGACACCTTGATTTATTTCCTTTTAAGATAGATATATATGTATTTATTATATTTATATATGATTTCTTACAAAATGGGAATCTTAATTTTGGATTTTTTACTTAAAATTTTATGATCATTTCCTATGTCACTTACTATTTCTCTAAAACATTTTCAGTGACAGAGTAGGATAATACCATTATTAACTGGCCCAATCCCCTTTTGATGGGCACATATGTTGTCTCCAATTTTTAGTATTTGAAACATAACTGAATGACTATGGGTGTCACTCACACTTAACATATATATGCAGTACTTATATATGCAGTGTTGTATCTTCACGACCTTTCCAAGCCATTTAAAACTTCTAAAACAGAATAGATTTACAAAGAGCAAAAGAATGCTCAGCTTCCCCTGATTCTGCAGGCTGTCTCCAGCACAGCATTTACACTCCTTGCTTTAGGTGACCCAAAGAATATTCACTGAGCATCTACTCAGAACTGAGAACTTGACAGTGAATGAAGCAGATGTGGTCCCTGCCTACTCATTCTATTTCCATTGTTAACTCTTTAACTAGACCTCAAAGTCCCCACTGTATAGGGGAGGAAACCCAGGTGCAGAGAAATTGGGTACAAGGACAGGGCACAGCGAATATATGACCGAACTGGGGTATGAGGGAAGATCCTCTCAACTCCAAAGCCAGAACTCAAAGCCCTGCAGGGGCTCTTTACTGTAGCCCAAAGACTCTTCCTGAAGCAGGGTGCCTGATTCTACTTTCTACCAGGTTAATGACATCAAAGACATGTTGGCAGCAACCGAATACATGAGTGACAAATGGGCCACGTGCTTACAACAGAGCAGAATTGGTGTTTTCCAAAAGAACTTTGTGAGGGAAAAAGGAACTTAAAAACAGGATACAAAAGGAGGAAAAGAGGCAAACAGCAGAGGGGCTTTGAAGTCACCTAATCCTCATGGCACACCTCAGCTGATGACCTAATATGGACCAGTTGCTGTGCCGTATCACTGAATCCCCAGAAACACCTTATAAGGTGGGTACTGTGATTATGCCCACTTTACAATGGCTGAATCAAGTAACCTGTGCAAGTTCACTCAGCTAATGAGTGGAAGAGCCAGGAATTTAGCCCTAGAGTGCTAGTAACTAGTTCTTTGGACAGGGTGGCAGAGGGGATAGTTCAGATCTTGTCCAGTAATGTGCACTTGGAGGTAGAAGAATGAAGTTCAAGGTCTACCATTAACTGTGCTCTCAGTCTGATCACTTAATCTTTTTGGGCCTGTTTCCTCATCTGTAAAATGACCAGCACAGCATTTTTTGAATGTGTATAGCTTATTTTTATGCACATATCACCTTCTGCTCAGTGTTTGGTATTCATACCTTAGTGAGTTGGGAC
Organism: Smutsia gigantea; assembly: GCA_032199065.1. Lineage (NCBI taxonomy): Eukaryota > Metazoa > Chordata > Mammalia > Pholidota > Manidae > Smutsia > Smutsia gigantea. The sequence continues at coordinate 62,064 of JAVSCE010000051.1, forward strand.
TGCTAAAGGTTCTGTTTACCATACTTGCTTTGTTCTAGCCTGAAAACTCTGATTTATTTTTGCATACCCCACCTTGCAGATGCTGAAAAAATAAACAGTAAACGTGTTAAACAAGGAAATAAATGGAGGAGACTTCTCCTTTCCTGTGTAGATGTGGGCAAATAAATCACAGGAATTCCTGGGCCTTAGTTTCCCCAACAAAAATGTGAAAATCATCATGATGGCTGTTCTTAAATTACAAGGGTATTGGCTGAATGAGAAAACGTAGATTGAAGTACTTTGGGCCCACGGAGAAAGGTGCTGGATGGTATGGAGGCAGTATTATAATGTGCCATACCATGCACAAAACCCTAAAGAACATCTAAGAACGGGGAGGGCATGAGAAGCGAAGGCACTGTCTTTGTGGAGACATGAAGGCGGTTTCAGCAAGCCTGAGAGCTAGGCGTCGTGGCCCTCCTTTTTTAGCTGGGAAACTTTCAGCTCAGCAAAGTTAAGCAGCTTATCTGACTGTCTGATTCCAAAGCCTAATCTGTTTCTACAGCACCACACTGACTCTTAAGGGTCAACGCCGCTTACATTTTCCCTCCACTGGAGACCTGTGCCTCTAGGGAAATTTCCCTAGGGTCCTTCTCAGCAAAACCGAGAAAAATCCACCTGCCCAAATGTAGGTGGAATTATGTGTCTGTACTCATTTGGAAAGGGCATTGCATCCTATGAGGGCTGTCTCCATGGAATAATAAAGAGGTCCAAAAGGGCACCATCTGGGAGAGGCCACGGAACAACAGAGCGACCAAGCCAGCCTTGTCCTTCTGGTTCCCGAACTTGACGGGACTGTTCGATCATGCACAGACTTCGCCTGGCTCAGGGCATATGTAGGGCCAACTGCAGAAACTCTGCAGGAATATCTAGTCAAAGCCAAATTCACAATAAGCTAGAGATGATTCAAGGTTGACTCAATTCCTTCCCAGCCTTTATTCTCAGGAAGAGAGAGTATTCTCTATAACCTGAGTTCTTTCAGGATTGTGTATGTGAAGTACTTTTCATAACCTGGGGGTATTTGAAAAGCAGTGGCAAGACACATAAACTTGCAGTCATTTAGCTGCAGATTTCAGAGACTTTGGGAGTTGGGGGACAGGGAGGAATTAAAAACGGGTTGTTAAATGCTGCTTCCGGCTGATACATGCAAGGGAACCACTTTCCTTACTGGGTAGCAATGCTTTTATATTCTCCTAATATATTAAGGGATCAGGCTGCAAAACTTTTGTTTCATTTCTCCCTTTTTCTCTGTGTTAAATACTGAGCTCATTTTGCAGGAAAACTTGAGAGAATAACACAAGTCAGAGCAAAACTGGTAAGTACAAACTGCATATCAAAACCCTTGGGCAAGATAGTGTTATAGCCCTCTCTCTCTTTCTCTGTTTTTTTTTCTTTAAGATGTAAGTTATCCATCAAGATCTTTTATTTGCCTTTGAAATCAAATGCATCTGACAAGTGCTGAGTAATTTGCTGTACATTGCTGATGACATTGGATTATCCATTGATAAGGCAGATTTGATCATTTCTTTGATCTTTAAAAAGCAACCAGCAGAAGGATGCCCAAATTTATGTATAATATGTAATCTCTACCATGTCAAAAAAGTCCATATCTGTGTATTTGAATATGCATTAAAAAATAACAAGAGAATTTGAATGTTAAAAACAGCTATTTTCAGATCATGGAAATACAGGTGCTTTTTTTCATTTTCTTCTTTACACTTTTCTGTGTTTTCTAAGTTCTTTATAAGAAGCATAGAATTACCTTCAGGAGCAGAAAAAAAGTTATTTGGAAAAAAGTCAAGCTACCCCTAAGCAGTAGTCAATTGTCCTAAGTTCCAATATTTAATATGAAGCTTAAGATGTGAAAGGTGAGAAGGATTTTAGATTTTGAGTGGGAAGATGTTAAGTAAGACAAGGAACACTGTGGGTCCTTGTTTTTTCTTAATCAGATGTCCAGGAGTTATTTTGTATCTGACTCCTATTTCACAAAACAAGGTTGTTGGTGGAAAACATATTTATAGAAAGAATGGTGCCATTAGCAAAGCCACGACACTTTTAAATGTGTTGCCCAATCTCTGAGAAGCGAGGTCAATTGTTCTGAGAAGTTGGCTGAGATGGAAAGCATGGGTTCACTCAGAGCTATGACCCAGTCCCACAGGCTTGATGGGAGCAGTGAGAAGCCACAAGTCTTGGATGAGAGGTCTGAGTTCCACTCATAGCTCTGCCATTAACCAGTGACATCTGGCAATCCGTGCCAAGTCTGGGAACATCCCCATACTTGTTTGTAAATGAGTTTGCCTCCAGCTGGAAAGAAATGGCATTACTGGATGAAGTCCAAGAGTGGAGACCCCAGGCTCAGTGTCCAACCAGGCCACTCCTACCCTGGAATTGCCGCTTAACCTCCCCGTCCACATTGCGTTTCCTCATCCTTCGGTTTCAGGTGTCCTCCCTCAGGAAGGTGTTGCAAGGGCTGACTAATGCACCCAAATGTCCCAACAGTGATGATGCCCAGCGCAGGTGCCCAGCGCAGGTGCAGGGAGTTCCAACTGCCAACCCCAAACCCATAACAGGGTTGCAGTGCAAGCATGTGACTTTAAAAGCACCTTTCTGCCCTGCATCTGGAGCTTCCCAGGCCATCACATGGGGTTACACCTTACCTCTCTGCAAACATCTGGAAGCATTCACAACTAGGTTGTTAGTCTGACTAGTTGTGTATGGCAAGGTGGAGCCCTTCTCAAGGAAACAACCTTAGCTTCTTGAACAATCCACCCCCCCACCCCACACACACACCCAGGATGATTCTGAGATTTTTATCCCTCTAAGAAACCACTGAAGACACTGTCCACAGACAAGAATGCACTAAGGTTTTCTTCTTTACGGCAGAGAGAATTCTCAGAATTTCTTTCTGTTTTATTTTTTAACATTCATATGCTAATTTCTAGGGTTTCCCTCTCTTTGTTTCAAACAGCAGGGTCATGAACTCACACTGTGGTACTAGGCTTTACGTTTTAAATCTCGCCGGTACAGAGGTAATTTCAAAGGGGTAGGGGTGGGGGCAAGGGCAGGTGGGGGCAAGGGCAGGTGGGAGCGAGGGCAGGGGACAGTTTTCTCAGGGGACCCAGGGCAAGCTCGCGCCCACTGCCACAGGAAGATCTGTTCCTGGGCCCAGGTGCGCTGCCACACACGTGAGGCTGTTGCGCTGCTTCCCACAGGCCCGTGCTGCCCCTCGGGGTTCCGTGGGACCGTCTACGGTCCGCGCGGTGGGGTGGGGCGGGACGCGCGGCAGCCCGAGCCTCACCTCTCCTCTCCTCTCCGCGGCTGGCTCCACGTCCTGCCGCTCTGCTCCGCTGTGGCCCGGACACTCCGGCCGGAGCTCCCCGAAACGCCCCCGAGCCAGCCCCCTCGGGGAGGGCCGCGAGGTCCCGGCCCAGACCCGCAGGGCCGCGTCTCCTTTAGGGGCCCGGACGCGGCGGCGGCGCAGCCCGGCCAGGCCCCAGCCCGCGACGGAGGCGGGCGGCCGGGTATGCAAATGGCCCACGGGCGGGGGCCGGCCACCTCCCCGCGCAGGATAAGAGCGGGACGGGCGGGGCCCGCGCAGAAGCCGCCGCCTCCCGGGAGCCGGCCGTGCGCTCCGGTCCCGCGCCCGCCCGCCCTGTCCGCGCGGCCCGCGGCTCCCGGTAAGGACGCGCGGCGGGGCGGGCGCGCCGGCGGCGGGGAGAGCGCGCGCGGCGACTCGAAGGCAGCGCCAGCCGCCCCGCGCGCCCTGGTCGCCGTCCTGGCCCGGCTTCGCGGTGGGAACCAGGTTCGGCGCCTCCGCGGCGCCCTCTCTGGGGCAGGGCAGGTGGCATCTCCCAGGTTCTGCGCAGGACCAGTTTGTCCCCAGGCCATCAGCAGTCAGGAGAGAACGGAATTGCATTCGTCGTGCGCGGGGTCTGGAGGGACTCAGGTTATCGTGGAGCGGGGAGAGAGGGGAATCAAAAAGAAAAGCGTCCAGGACGGGTCCGTGGCTATCATCCTGTTTCTTCCCTTGCTGTCGGAGACGCTTTGGGACGCGGTACGAACGGAGAAACAGGCCAAGGGGAGAAAGGTGCGGGTGTGTACACGTTTGAATGAGCAGAACTAATCGACTAGAGAGGCCACAGACGCAGGACAGAAACTGCCAGCAAGTTCCCCACCTCTGCAGAGTGGACACCTAGTCTTGTGGGAAAACGACTTTTGAAGTACCTCCCCCCAACCTTTTTTTTTTCTTATTTTTAAAAAAGAGCAAGTCTGTCTTTAAACTAGCACCCCTCTTAAGGTTGGTCTGTTAGGATCTGAGCTTTGCCCAGGCGGCCTATTGTGAAAATGCCTCCTTGTCGGGTTCCTGCCTCCACCCCATTCTGTATCCAAGAAGATGCAGTATGGAAGGGAGAAAAATATTCTAGAAGGTGCCCTTGTCCAATGTACCCTCATTTTATGCTGTCAGGTACGGGTTTTCACTGGAAAGGGGAAGGTGAAAGGAACAGAAATCAGGTCCCCTTCCTCCCTCTCACCTCCTTAAACCAGTCAGAACCCCTGGTTCTGGTTCTGGGGGCTGGGAATCTGTGGGAAGACCTGAGGGCTTTCCAAGTGGAGATAAGAACATTGCACATCAGCACATTCATTGCTTTATGCAAGTGGGTCTCCTTGAACTAAAGAATCTAAACTGGAAGGTCAAAGGGGCAAAGAACGTGGTCTGGAAAAAGTGACAGATCCTGGAGATGATTAATTCTGAGGGAAGCGAGTGGTGAAGAAGCAGAGATAATTTGGCACTTCTCTGTTTGTGTGTGTTGCTGTGGTTCTGGTCAGTAACTGGATAAAAGAAGACAGGAAGCATGTCCGAATTTTGGTTAATTTCTGCCCCTGGCGATAAGGAAAATCTACAAGCTCTGGAGAGGATGAACACTGTCACCTCCAAGTCCAACCTGTCTTATAACACCAAATTCTCCATTCCTGACTTCAAGGTAAAATTCTTGGTGGGGAGGAAGGAGGTGATGGATTGGGGTGGGGGGTACCTTCTGGGAAGCCAGGCGGAAAGTAACCTGGCTGAGGATCAGCCTGGGGATGGGGGTGGCAGGGGAGTTGATGGTATGGATGGGACTTCACGTCATAGCCTCAGATTAATTGGGGTACCTATAGACTTAGAGCCACAGGACAAAATTAACAGGGAAAGAAGGGTGTGGGTAGCAGTGTCTTCAAACAGTGGGAAAGCATTTTACATACTGGGGCCTTGTTCTCGGATTCCTCCTGTTTTGTCTTAAGTACTTAAGACCAACAATATAGTTTAAATGTGCAGGCTTGGAGAGCTTGCCTTGACTGAGTTGAGAGGAGGGCAGGAAAGCCAAGATCCCTCTAGTTCTGATAGGAAGGAAGGGGATTTAGTGCTAACTGGACAGATGGCAGAAGGAGATTTGGTAGTCAAGATCATCTAGGGGCTCTTGTCCTGGAGAATGGAGTTAAAATGACACAAACATGAAAGAGGAGCAAGACATGTACAGTCTGTTTACTTCAAAATGAATTTTCTGCAGTGCTTCCTAAGACTAGGTTTCTAAGAGGATGAAGCTTTAAGCACGCTTTCCCACATCACCATGTAACGCACTGCGGGTGCCGGAGGAATGTCACTAAACTGCCCAGCTTCTCCTTCAAACCTGTTTGCCCCTCTGCCAAAAGAGCTGTGCCCACAGCTGCTGAAGTTGGTGGTGATGCTACCACATCTGCTAGCATTTATTGAGCAGTTTGGGGTGGGCCAGGCACTTGCAATGCATCATCTTAAATCTTCACACTCCCCATGAAAAGATCAGGATGCACTGAGAAAGGAGACCACAGTTGCAGAGCTGTTAAGGGGCAGCACTGGGTTCTGAACCCGTCTTGCTGACTTTTCAGACCTGCGCCTGTTTGCTCAGTGACCGCCATTGTGAAGGTTGGTCAGCGCAGCGGCCCTCATCGCATATTCCAAGTGAAAGGTCAAAGATGTGACCCCTGCCAAAAGCTGCTTAAAATCAAGTTGCTTGAACAGAAGCAACTTCACCTATGAGAAAGATCCAGGCTTCATCATTTCCTAATTCCTTTTTACTGTCTGATTGGTGGTTGGCAACATGATAAAGTGTTTCCTTCTGATTCTTTCCATGAACCTTTAAATACAGTTTTGGACTCTGTAGTAATTTCCACACTAAGAAACAAATCTTTGTAAGTAATCTGAAGAGAAAAGGACTCCGTGAATGATGAAGCAAGATCACCATTAATAAGAGACAGATTGGTTGGGTATCTAGGAAAAAAAAAGGTTTTAGGAATGATACATTTTTTATCTTGCTTTTTGGTACATCTCCCTGGCTATGGGGGTTGATCATGTGACTCACAGACCAGCATTCTAACAGGCAAATGAACCGAGGTCTGACCACGGCATAGTCGTCGCTCCTTACTATGGCAGAAATATGACGGTTTATCCTGGAAATTAAAAAAAGGCCCAAAGTCATTGATTTCCCTTAAGAGCTCTTCCAAGTTTCCAGTTTGGTCACTGATAAAGGAAGACAACTAAGCCGAGATGGAAGTTACAGAGTTCCCTGCACTGTGGTTGAAAAGGCCCCTAGGCTTCTCTGCCAGAAGTGTGAGCCTCTAACTTCTTTATACCCTTTCTAGGTGGGGACCTTGGATTCCCTTGTTGGCCTCTCTGATGAGTTGGGGAAACTCGATACCTTTGCTGAAAGGTAAACTATTTCTTATTTACTAAAAACAAGTGAGAATTTGACATTGTGGTCAAAGGACATAGTGCTCTTGCTTTGGCTGAACCCACACTTGTCCAAACCTGATCCTAGAAGTCATGGAAGGAAGTGAGGGCACAGGGTCAGTAGCAGTGCACAGCGCTCCTTGGTGTTCCTCGGGTAGTTTTATTTGCGGGAGGCACTTTTTATAAAGGGGCTGCTTTCGAAATGAAGAGGACTGTGGCATAAAGTGCTGAAACACTTGGGAAACTAATTGGTCCAGTTCCCCCAGGGCTTTTCAATTTTAAAGTTTTTTGTTTGGTTTTGTTTATGTAGTGACATACACAGGTAGTAAAAAATTCCGAGTACAAAAGGAAGGGCACGTGGAAATTTTTCCTCTCACCTGTTGTCCTCCTTCCTGTTCTTTTTCCCCCTTTGCTGTAGCAATGCTATGGTATTTAGGAGAGTCTTCCAGAGACAGCCTGTACATATACAAGTACATATGAATATGTTCTTAGAGATAATTTTACACAAATGATAGCACGTATTTTGTACCTTGCTTTTTTCACTTAATCACCTACCTACAGGCAGTTTCATGTAGTCCATAACTGTAGTAATTTAACTGAATAAATGTGCCCTAATTTATTTGACTTTCCCTGTTGATGGACATTTACATTTTCTAGTCTTCTACTCTTACAAATGATGCTGTGATGACTGTCTCTTTTCCCTACTTCTTTGTGCACATGTAGGAGTGGGATAAGGAAAAGTTCAAGTGCTGGTCAAAGAGTATTTGTGTATAAAATTATATAGATCTGTCCTCATTACCTCTCCAAGAAGTTGCTCCTATTTACATACTCACCAAACGTGTAGGAGGCTATCTTAGAGTCTTACGATCATTTATTTATTTTTTAGAATTGTTATATATCTCGTCCATAATCATTGTAAAATATATAGAGGTCATGGAAAAACATGAAAAAGAAAATGCAAATCACCCATCCAGAGATAATCATTGTGATGTTATATCTGCAGTATGTGCATCCATTTTTTCTACACATAAATGTTATTTATGCATACATCTATTAAGAAACGTGACATCATGTTGTACGTGTTCTGTGAGTTGATTTTCCCTTCGTATCTTACGCTTTTCATCTCCCCATTAATTATTCCACTGTAGTGTGATGCCATCTAGATTTGCTATAATTTATCTATTAGGTAGTTTAAAAAAATCCCTTATTTTGGTGAAGATGAAAGTCGGTTGTTTAATAAGTGTTTTCACTTGATTAAAAAAATATGTAGATGGGGCAGAAGAGGAAAGAGTCTTGGAGGGCCGGTCATTGACCCACTGAACCGCACAACCAGGACCCAGCCCTAGGCCTTGACTACACCTGCTGCCTCCACAGAGGGTTTCAGAGCCTCAGGGCCTGTGGACGAAGGCTGTTTTTTCTTCTCAGTGAAATGGTGATATGGCTGTTACTGCCTTTTCTAATGCATTTTTATGGAGAATATATAGTGAAGAATTCTGGTGATCCTACTTTGAGATCAACACTGCAGACTGGTGCCAAAGAACTAGAAATTAGGTTTTCTATGTTCCGGTTGCTGTTCCCCTGCTCTTTGCCTACAAACAAAAAGAATCCTTTCTTAGTCACATTTTGTTGTATGTGGGATGTTGGCCTAACCACATAAAGGCACTCCTAGTGACCAGTGGTTTGCAGCTCACGCTCTTTGAGAAAGAAAACTACCCTTTGGCTTTTTCATCTGTGAATGGGATAATAGTGATATCTCTGTGCTTTCAGGAAAGAATGAAGAGGGGTAAAGTCATGTTAAATCGAATATTACCAAATCCCAAGACATGTTCTATAAAATTCCACATCCAGGACTAAGTGACTTGATCCCTGCGTGTCACTCCTTTCTCAGGCTGTTCTGCACCGTGGGGAGGTGGGCCTGATGACACCATGGGGGCCAGCCCACTGTCAGGCTGGCAACTCCTTCAGTTTTCTCAGCAGCTCTGACAAACTGCAGCAGGAGCTGGGCTATGGGTGTAACCATGTTGGCTTACCAAGTGTTAGCTGTTCCCAGGCCTACTGAAGTGACAGCTAGTTGGCATTTTATCTTTCTAGGCCATTCTAGACCTTCCTAGACCTTTCTGTGCTAACAGTCATCTTCCCTAGTGAAAGCCCTTTAGCCTCTTATTCACCAAAGGCCCCCGTAGCTCTACTTTTCTGTGATCCTGGATCATTATTATTTCCACTTTTGTTTCTTTTGTTTGTTTCAGTAAATATCAGTGTTTTGCTCTGTACCTATTCGTTGCATAATTTACTTGTGATGGTGGCATAGTATATGTTTAAGAAATAATATGAAGGTTACAGCTATAATTGTGAAATATAGGACCTATCTGAATTAAAGGGCTTTTTAGAAAAAGCAGCTAGGTGTGGTAAGGTTGAAAATCACTGTGCATTGTTTTATGTTTCTTTGTGGGTATAGATTCTCAAGAGCCTTCCAATCAGGGTGAAAAGGAAAAGGGTGTGATCTGAGCACCCCCAAATCCTTACTCCTAGCATTTGTCTAGTCCAGGGGTCAGGGTACTCTGTTATAGGAATTAATACTGGAGCTTGGGGTGAAATAATGAGATACACTAAAAAAATACATACGGAGACAGGTGCCAGTGTTTTGAAATGCACTACCTGATTCTTTGCAAAGAGTGTTATTAGATAAATAAATGCTAGTTGGGTATGTAACCCAGGCAGCAAAAACCTGTCAGCACTGCTTCTGGCCAGGAGAACAGAGGAGGGACAAGAGTTTTCCAGGTATATTGTTTCCACATCCTTTTATTATTTATTTACTCGGAGCACTAGAGTGTTTTTCCATGTAGCTGGAAGGCAGGTTTTGCTTACTGGAGCCCTCCCTTTATTTTTGATTTATTTCCCCATGCTGCCTTTGTTAATTTACCCTCTATTTATGCTGTAGTTCATGAACATTTAAGAAACCAAACGATTTTATCTTTAAAAAAGTATCTTGCCCCCACCCCCGCTTTTTTTTCAATATTAGAATCCTTTCACAGTATCTTAGCCTGCTTTGCACTGCTGGTTGAAATATTACATTTCACAGGTGCTTGGGCATTGAAATAAACCTCATGGGATCCTGTGGTACACTGGTGGCTGTCCCTTGTCCCTGAGTACATTACTGGCTCGTGGACTAGCTGGTGGCTTTTCTTTACCCATGTAGTTCCATGAAGTTGACTGAGGGTTGGCTGACCAAAGATTACATATGTGGGTGTGGATGTCTGTTTAGCAATGCAGAGCTCAGGGAGTTGGTTCTTCTAAGGGCATCCTAGAGGGAAGCAAAATATAATTTTAAAAAAGTTACTCAAGCTGCGTGGCATTTCCTCAGTTCATTAGACAAATGCCGATTGGATGCCTGTTACTGCTGTGTACTTTTTGGACTCCTCAAAGCTGCTTGTCAGTCCCAGTGTGTGTTTGCTGTTCTCCCACCCTCGGTAATGACTTTCAATCTACCCCCATTAACACCTGCTCATCTTACCCCTCCAGACTCTCCCTCTACTCCCCTGCCTTCATATCTGCTGATTACCCTCTCCTATACCACCGAGGACATCCCCACCTTCATAGCACTGACCCAAGAGGACTGGCACATTTTCACGTGGGATTGTTGGATTAACATCCATCTTCCCAGCTGGACCAAAGATTAGACTCTCAGCAACTTAGAGCACTATAGGCCCTCAGTGACCAGCTGAATGGATGAGTGGAAGAAAGAATCCTGGGATGTTAGAGCTGCACAGGCCTTTAGAGATCCAGTCATGTTCCAGGGAGAAGCTCCCAGGAGGAATAGACCCTTGATCCAGGTTCAACAATCAATCATTGTTATTATTTATGACAACACTTAATAGTGTATTTTAAATATAGACATTTAAAAATGTCTTACTCATGTCTTACTCATTGCTCAGGTAATTATCATTGACATTTTAAAAATGTAATAGAGTTCCACATTTAGAAAAATCAAATGGTATAAAAAGGTACAAAAAGAAGATAGAAAGTTCCACTTGAACTCTTGTCCCTCTCCCAATAGGGGACCATTATTAGGCTTTGGTATGGTTCCTTTGCTGCTAAAACAAAACAAGAAATAGCCACACACTCATATACATTCATGATCCAGCCCAAATACTTACAAGTCTGGAAGATCTTATTTTGAGATATCTACTAAGCACAAACAGATTCTTTTAAAAATCTTTTTTAGATATATCCCAGGCATCTAGGACAGAACCTATCATACTATCACATGGTTGGTGCAAAGATCCTATTGATTATTCATTTGGGATTTAGGGGGAATTAACATTATTACCATTTTGAGTATTTCTATGAGCACAGTTCATCTTTCAATTGATTCTCTTTTTTTGTTCTTCTAGTGGACCTTTAATGTTTTATTCAATAAAGACCCTGCACAGTATCTTCGTGATTTTTCCCCCAAATATTATATTTTTCTATTTTATTGCTATTAGAAATGAGATCTTTTCTCTAAATGCTTATTGTTTATAAACAGGGATTTTCACGTATTAATTTCATGACCCACCAATTTACTGAGTTTCCTTATTGAATCGAAGGTTGGAGGCCCTCTGGCTCCAGAGCCCTCATTCTTAGCCACAATCTTAAGATTGGTCTATTGTGTGAGGGCACAGAACTAGAAAGCCACGTTAGCCTAAGAAAGATGATAGCTTTGTGGAAAGAGTTTGGAAGTTTCCCTTCTTTCTCCATCCCCTCCACACCATTCAACATGGCATCCACTAGCCACATGGGACCTTTTGAGCCCCTGAGATGCGGCTAGTTTGAAGTAAAATATGTAATGTATAAAACACCCACCAGATTTCAAAGATTCAGTAGAAAAGAAAGAATGTAAACTATTTCAATCATTAATTTTTTATGTCAAAATAATATTTGGATAGTGGGTTGCATAAAATATATTATTAAAATTAATTTCACTTATTTTTTTTAAAGTGTCTACTAGAAAACTTTACATATATGGCTCAGTTTTATTTCTGTTGGGCAGTGCTGGGCTAGAGTTCTAGACAGTGCTTCTCAAGTGCACAAATGAATTCCCTGGGGATCTTGATAAACTGCAGATTCTGACTCCAGGTCTGGGCTCAGCCCGGGATTCTGCATTTCTTGCAAGCTCCCCAGTTATACTAGTGTTGCTGGTCTGCAGACTGCACTTGGAATATCACCTCTTGAACACTTTAAATCTGTGGCTCTCAAACTAGTATGCATCAGAATTGTCTGGAAGGTCTGTTAAAACAGGTGACTGGGCTTCACCTCTAGAATTTCTGATTCAATAGGTCTGAGGTGGGGCCTGAGAATCTGCATTTCTGCAAGTTTCCGGGGAACACTGATGTTTGTCCTGGCTCTGTGACTGAGAGCAACTGCTTTAAATGGTAACAAGATGATTGGTTTCTGGAAGTTTTAAAATGTGTCATTGTGACCTATTGCTTGCTACATTTTGAGGAGTAGTTTTATTCACAGAATTCACAGAATTTTCCAGTATTATTGGTCTCTTAGTTTTCTCTTTGGGTAAAGAGGTATATTGTTTTTGATACATTTTATTTTCCTAGAAAATAATCCATTTCATCAACTTTTCCAGGTTATTTGTATAGTGTCTATCAACAAGTATTTTTGTGCACTCTGCAATTATCTCTGTTAACTTCTCATTTTTTGGTGTTTGCTTTTCTTCATTACGCTTGTCTAGTGGCTTACCTGGTTTACTCTTCAATAGAAGCAGCTTTTTTCCCAATTCTTAAAATTCAGTTTTATCACTTTTCTGAATTTTTCATTTTAAAATTTCTATGTTTATCCTGATTTCCCTCCTCTTGCTTTATTTTCTTGCTCTTTTCTGTAAAACATACTGAGTCCTATGCTTAGTTCATTTATTTTCTGTTTTGTCTCATTCTGTAATGCTTAAGGCAACATATTTTTCTGGCTATTACATAACTTCAGACATGTGGGATTTTCATTGTCCTTTTTTTCTAGATATTCTGCCAGTTCTTTATGCTTTTCAAAAGAATTTCTGGAAGGTAGAGGTTTTTTTTTTTGTTTCTATTTTTGTGTTTCACTTCTAACCCTCTTGCTTTGTCGTTAGAGAAGGAAATGAGTCCTGTTTCTACCATTGGGAATTTGAAGTTTCTGTGACCCGGTAAATGGCTGCTATTTCTCAGTGTGTCCAGGATACCTGGGATGGGTGTATTCTCTTGTTTTCATTGTATAGAGTTGACACATGTTTATTGGAGCAACGTTGTCAATATTTTTCATATCTGCCAAATCCATGTTTTTATACTGTATGCTGCTGCTCTTACTGGATGCACTAGGCTATGGCAATTATAAGGTTTTATAATTATAATTATAAAAGCATATGGTCACTTGATGTTGCCTATGCTTCTGTTTCTGTTACTTTCTGTCTTGAGTTCCACACTACCTGAGATTCGTCACCCCCCTGTTTTAGTGTCTGCCATTTATTGATCACCTGTTGTGTGCCAGGCACTGTATTTCCATCTCTCCATTTCCCCACAAACACTTGACCACAGCCCCTTGACCTGTTGCAGATGAGGATATCGCCCCTCACAGAGTTAAGCTACTTGTACAAGGGTCACCTAGCCTGAGTGTCAGGCCTTAACCTGGGCCCCCTGCTTCTCCCCTGTTGGCCCTGCCTTCTGGGACAGTCTCTGCTTGGCCTTACGTGACTCAGTACCTGACGGCCCCCTTCCCCAAGCTCGCAGCAGCTCTCACCAAACCGGAAGTCCAGCCAGCAGGGAAGGAAGGAATGTTGGGGGGGTGGGGTAAGGGCCAGCCTGAAGCAACATTGCCAAACCACACGGTAATCCTCTGGAGGTCAAATGTAGAGTAAGGCGCTTCCATCTCAGCCCTCAGCCAGCTCCTGGGACCCAGCCTTGTTCACTCAGCCCTCTGTCGGCTCTTCACACCCTAGTAGATGGCAGCCACTGAGACTTTCCTCATTTTCAAGAGCCTAAGGGGTAACTTTAAATGGTTCTGTCTGCGCGTTGGCCCCAGGTCCTAAATTAACACCATTCTCAACAGACGGCTTTGCTGTGTACACCCTCCTCTTATGTGGCTTTGCCCACATCAGTCAATGGCTCCCTGGGCCTGAGCACCTGCTGCCCAAGTGGGCTGTCTGGGGCGCTCCTTCCTGGCGGACGGTCCAACTGAGACTCCAGTGAGGACCAGCCCCAGGCCTGTGCCTCCAAAACCTGTCCCCTCTCTGTCCTTCTCAGCATGCCTGGCACTTCACCTGCATTTCATTCCTGTGTTCTTGTCACTCCTAACCCATCTCCCTGCTCGCTTTTCATCCACTCTCCATGCAGCAGGCAGATTCACCTTTCAGAAACACCAAATCACGTGACTTTCTTGCTGGAAATCTTCCTATGGCTTTCCGATGCCCTCAATATAGAATCCGTACTCCTGACCCTGGCTCGTAGGTCCCTAAGTGGTCGAGTGGTGAGCATCCTGCTTCACCTCCCACCTCCCACCTCCCTGACCGCATCCTGCTCTGAGTCAGGTGCACAACCTGGCCCTTTAGCCCTCACAGGGTGGGCTCCTTCTTGTCATCCCTGCCTCGGTTTACCTGTCACCTCCTCCAGAAGCTTCTCCAGACTAGCAACCACCTACTCCCTCAGGGTCGCCCTGGTTTAATCCTTGCCTTCCACACGGCACTATTTAATACTTCTCATGTTTGTCTTTGTCTCTTATGCACTATAAGGCCCAAGAAAACAGCTCCTAGAGCAATGCCTGGCTCAGAGTGGGAGCTGAATAAATACTTGCTGAATACATGTCCATCACCTCACTGTAGTGGGTCTCCTCTTATTGCCCATGTGATGTCCTGGAGAGCTTAAAAAAAAATGTGTCCTTGGGCACCGCCTCCAGGGATTCTGATTGGGTGCAGCTGGGGTAGGGTCTAGGAATCTGCATTTTAGGTGGGGACTTAGCGTGATTCTGAGGCAGGGGGCCTTAAGACTTGGAGGAATGTTGCCATGGTTCAATAAGCATTTTACACAGCCATTATCCTGTTTACTCCTAACATACTTCTAGCAAGACGATCTCAAGACTGGGGGCTCTAAATGTATATTTAAAAGTTAATAATAAAGTTTTTTTTCCCTGAACAGGTAGTACATTCACATGCATTAAAGATAAAAATCCATGAGAATCTCCCTTTCACCATCTCCCATCCACCCTTCCCACGCCCCCACTTAGGAAACCACTTTTCTAAGTGTGTGGATAAATTTCTGGTGCTGTTTCATGCAACACAAAGAAATGCCGGTGTATATTTTGATTTCTTCACTTTTTTAAACACAAAGTAGTAATCCACTTTTGCATCTGGCCGCTTCTTCACTTCACAGTCATATCCTGGGAGATTTCTCTGCCTGGTACATAGAGAGCTTTCTCGCTGTTTAACTATCTCGCATTCCCTGTGGGAGACGTATACCCAGAGATGGACACTTGGCTTATTTACCCGTATAGGGAAGGAGGCTCTTACCCACAGTGCTGCGGAATACACTCTCCACTGGCGTCATTACTGTGCCCGTGTAAGCGTGTGGGTATCTGCAGGGTGAATTTTCAGAAGCAAATTGCTGGGTCCAATAGTCATATGCCTTTGTAATTTTGATGAATGTTGCCAGATTTCTCAGCTTAGACCATTTTGCATTTTCACAGCCATGGAGGACAGTTGCCATTTCCCCATAACCTTTCTCACAAAGTGTGTTGTCAAATTTGGGATTTTTATAAACCTGACAGGTAAGAAATATTTTCTCAGTGAATTTAGGATTTGTAAAGAACAGCTTTACTTAGACATGCAATAAGTGGCAAATTTTTTAAGTGTATAGTTTGGTGAGTTTTGACATACATACATCTGTAAAACTATCACCACAGTCAAGATAATGGACATACCCATTTCCCCCTAAATTTTCTTGTGCCGCACCTCCTTCAAAATTGATCTGCTTTCAATATAAGATTGTTTGCATTTTTTAAAATGTTTATATAAATGGAATGATACAGTATGTATTCTTTTTTTGGTCTGTTTTTTCCATTCCACATCATTATTTGACATTTATCTGTGTTGTGTGTATATTAATTGTTAGTTTTTTACTGCCGAGTAGTATTCTGTTTTATGGGTGAGCCACAGTTTTGTTTATTCACCTGTTGAGGGACATTGAGTTGGTTTCCGGTGTCAGACTATTAAAAAGAAAGCTGTTACGAACATCCATATACCATTTTTGTATTGATGTGTCTCGTTTCCTTTGGGCAAATACCTACCCGCTGAGGCAGCTAGGGTCCTGGATACACAGAGTGTGGGCGCACACATGCCCTTTGACTCTCCAGCCTTTGGATTGCTACCTGACTCACTGGGATGGATGTGGCTTGGAGGAAGGTGACCTTAGGACCCCCCTAAAGCATGGGCCCAGGGCATGGTCCCCTTGCCATGAACTAAGCTTGATATTACAATGGCATTGAATACATACTGTTTTGTAGACAAAGGGATTACTGAGATTTTTTTTTTTTTGAAGAAAATGCTCATTCTTTGAAAAGTTCCCATTCTGGGAGATGAGGCAGCTGAGTCAAGAGGTCATCCCAATCCTGGATGACATGTGAGTGAAGCAGGAATGGCTGGGGACGTAGTGGCTCTGAGGGAGATAGGACCGTGTCCTGCTTCATATCTTAAGGCACTTGTCCAGCCAGCCAGCATCATGTGGACATCGTGTGTTTTCCAGGAGCTACTGTGTTTTTGCAGGAGCTGGTGATAGCACAATTAATAAATGTCCAGAGATCTGTTTGTTTAGTGGAGCACCCAGATGAGGAAGCCACACTCTTGATGGTAGCTGATGCGGTATGGGGAGGTTTTGAATGGCAGCCCTGGGAGGGCAGCAGTCATGGTCCGCTTGCCCACGCCATCTCCTCGGGACACTGCCAGCACCTAACGTGCACCATACGTTTTGTTGAGTGCAGAAAACACCAACACTGAATTCTGTTTGTTAGGGGTGACGTGCTGGAGGAGGGGAACTTGGGGCAAGTAGCGTCCAGGCTCGGGATAGTGACTGGCTCCCGAGGGCTGGTGCAGGAAGGGTCCCCCGCTTCGAGAACGACGAGGTTGGACAGACAAGGGTGTTATTAAATCCAATTCAGTATTCTAAAATTGAGGCAGGGAATAGTGAATCCTTGATTTTGCCCTGATCGGCTGCCAAGGAGCTGTGTGGCCTGGGGCAACCCCCACCTCTCCGTGGTCTCGGAGGCCCTTCCCTCTGAGACCCCACGCGTGATTCTGGGTGGGCATATTATACTACAGTCACACGTCCTAAGCATGACTCCAAAGTTATGTTAGGGATTTTTTTAGTGTGGGGAGGGCTTCTTTCATTTTATTTTTTATGGTAATAAAACACCTACTTCATTCTATTATTATTAACATCTTATGAACATCTTTGCCTAAATCTTTGTCTGCATTTTTAGTTTTCTCCTAAAGGTGCATTTCCAAAAGTGGAATTACTCGTTCAAAGGATACAGACATATTTAAAGCTGTTTGTACATATTGCTAAATTGTTTTCCAATGAGGTGCAAGGATGTGCTGTTTTATCACACCCTTGTCAATTGACTGCCTTTCAAAAACTTTGTCCATTTACCTAGCAACACGAAAATGATGTGGGGTTGCTTTAATGTGTATTTCTTGGATCAGCAGCAGGAGTAAACATATTTTCAGGTGCTTACCAGCCATTTGCAGTTCCGCTGTCGTGATGTACTTGCCACTGCCTTTGTCCATTCACCCCCTGGAGTGCACTGTGGGTCTCACAACCCTGGGGACGCCTCTCCCGTGTGTGCGGAAGCGGGGGGCAGCTCCGTGTGAATGGGGCACTGGCTCTTAGACACTTGCAGCTTGGCGGGTTGACTTTCTGGCAGACTCTGCAGGACTTAAACAAATGTGTCTTGCTCCTTTCTGATCCAGATGCTTAGGGGACTGCCCCGCTAGTCCTAAAAGCCCGTGGGATGCCAGAGCATCTCAGCAAACTTTCCCTGAGGGTAGACTGGCCTTTGAGGAGGACCAAGAATCACTCTGCCATGATGTGGGCGAGCCAGACTGTGTAACTTGACCAAAGCAAATTCTGTTTTGAGTGACGGGTAATTTTGCTGAGTCGCTCTACAAGCAGTATGTGGAGGAGGATCCCTTTGAAGAAGGAAATAGCAGTCCATTATTACAATTTCTAGTTTCTGAGAAGCAAAGCCAGAATTCAAAGCATGGTATCTGGGTGGCCAGAGCCCCTCAGAGCAGGGAATCTGCCAGAGGCCTCATTGGATCTTTGTGTAAAAAGAAAGTCACTGAATTGCTCTCCAGCCACATTTTCATGATGGCTTTGCCACGGGGCACATTGATTTTATTGTCCCTTGGCCAAGGAGGAAGTAGAGACAAAGGGGTGGGAGCCCAGGGGCTCCGTCAGTCACCAGCTCTGTGGAACCTTCTGGGCCTCCCCTCGCAGAGCTCCCATGTGGCTGCAGATGGAAGCAGGACCTGTTGTGGCCCCTCCATCGAGACACTGAGGACAGTTGGTACGATGGAGTGTGCCTGGGGTTTTGCGGAGGGGGTCACTTGGGCCCCTGGTGTGCTGAGAGCAGCTGCTGTGACGCACAGAGGATGCATCAGAGACAGTTATGGGGGTTGGTACTACTGATGCTGTGGCCACCAGCAAAGGGACCTTGGGCAAGTTGCTTGACCTCTCTGGGCCTCGGTTTTCTCACCTCGTTTGTCCTGAGGATTCAGGTATTATCTACGCAAGTGCCTTTCTGAAGACTGAGGACAGCTCACTAGATAAATGGTATTGTTACTCTTGCTTCAAAATCCTTCCTGTCCTGCTGGCCCTCTCCTCCCAGGCTCAGGGTACTTTCTAAAAACCAGACCAACCTCAGCCTGCTTTTGCCTGAATTGTCCAGAAAAAACAGGGAAGGGGAAGCCCCCTCTTTCGTGTGGTCTAGACTTGCACCCAGGACCTCAGAACCTGATGTGCACGCTCTCTCCGTGAGAGAGCTGCGTGCAGGAGACCCAGGCCTTTCTCCCACTAAGCAGAGCTCCCTGCTGGGGCGGGTGCCCTGATGAAAGCTGGGCCCGCAGGGGTGTGCGATGGAAGGGAGAAGCACCCCAAGCTTTGCTGTGCCGGGTTGCAGTTGAGACAACTTTCAGGAGAATCTCCTGTGTGCTTGGGCCCTGGGGTGGGGGACTCAGGTGAGCGGACATCAGCCCTGGCCTCCGCATCCTCTCGCTGGGGTGGCATTCCTGCTGAGGTCAGGAGGCTTTGAGGAACCTGCCTAGCTGTCCCCTCCCAACCACACACCCAGGCCTGGAAGAGCCCCGGGGCCCTGCATGCTGGACCGGCAGATGAGTTTGGGACTGCAGGAGGAGAGGAGGTGTCCAGACATCTCAGGAGCACCTGGGTGGCTGTGCTTTCAGCTCTTAAGCCATCTTACACCCCAAGAGGCAGGGAGTGCAGGCCCCCTTGGAGCCCAGGGTCCAGAAACCAGCAGTGCTGAGAAGTGCCCCATAGTGTTTTCAGGAAGGAAGAACAGAGTGTTTTCATTGCACACCCGGCCCCAGGCAGCCCTTCCTTCCTGACCCCCCGACTATACCGCCCTCTGGGGTTCTGCCTGCCCAGCTCCTGAAGGCCTCCCCATTTCTCAGTTCCCTGCCTGTTCCACCTCACATCTGGGTCGTGCACCCACCTCTCCTGCCCCCAGCTCTCTCAGCTTTTCCCCTTGGGGTTCCCCGTTTGACTGTGGTTAATTTGAAAGAAATCTTAACGGGCTGAAAGCCAGGTAGCCTGCTCTTGACTTATCCTTTCATTTCCTTAGTGCTTTGTTTATTTGCATTATAATTTTTGCTTTTTTATTAATAACATGCTGGTTATTTTAGAACCCAAATCTCACTCCTCAAAGGGCACCATTTCAACTATGTAGTGCCAATCTATAGACTTTTCTATGCGTAATACAAGTGTGCATTTTTAGTTTTTAAAGAAATGTGATAACCATAGATACTATTTACTTTTTGCTTTTCCCCCTTTGCTCCAAGATGTAGAGCTTTTCATGGAATCTGCAGGAGGCCCCCCTCATCGTTTTTGTGGAGACTTCTGGGTGACCACTTGATTATGTAGGCCGGGTCCCCTGTTGATAACACTGAGACGGCTTCTTGTCTGCTGCAGTTATAAACCATGCCACATTACACATCCTTGTATATGTGGCTTCATGCACAGCAGCCAGTATATCAGAAAGGTTGGTTCCTAGAAGTGAAATTGCTGGGCAAAAATATCTCTGTGTGAAAAATGTTCGATAGATATTCTGGAAATACTCTCTAGTAATGCAATACCAGTTGACACCCCTTATCACCAGGGCATTGGTATTCCTGTTCCCCAGAGTACTTGTCGATGCTGAAATGATAAATCTTTTTAATATATATGCTATCTGATAAGTGAAAAATGATACTTCACAGCAAGTGTGAAGTTGAGCTCTTATCCTAATGTTCATGGGTCATTGGTGGTTGTTCTAAGCATGTTACCAGGCCTCCTCATCTTTAATGCTGCCTAGTATTTTGAGCATCTCTTCATGTGCTTATTGGCCATTTGTATCTTCTATGCAGAAATGTCCTATGCCCATTTTTGAATAGAGTTGTTTTTATATTGTTGAGTTTTAGGAGTTTTCTGTGTAGTCTGGATATTACTCTCTTATTAGATAGATGATCTACAAGTATTTTCTTTCATTCTGAGTTGCCTTTTTATTCTGTTGATACTGATTTTGATGCACAAAGTTGTAAGATTTTCATCTACTCCCATTTGTCTGTTTTTGTTGTTATTGCCTGTGCTTTTGGTGTCCTATCAAAGAAATTGTTACCTAATCCAGTGTCATGAAGCTTTTGTCTTATGTTTTATTTGAGGAGTTTTATAGGTTTAGGTCTTATATTAGGTCTTTGATCTATTTTGAGTTAATTTTTAGATATGGTATTGGGTGAGGGTCCAACTCCATTCTTTGATGAATGATAAAAGATGTCCAGTGTTCAGAGCACCACTTGTTAAAACGACTGCATGGTGTTGGCAACCTTTGTCAAAAATCATTTGGCCATATATATGAGGGTTTATTTCTGGAATCTATATTCTGTTCCATTGGTCTAGATGTCTGTCTTTCTCTCAGTATCATACCATTTTGATTATTGTAGATTTGTAGTAAGTTTTGAAATCAGGAAGTATGAGTCCTTCAGCTTTGTTCTTCTTTCTTCAGATATTCTCCCTGCCCCTTCCCCTCTCTACCTCTCCTTCCGGGGCTGCCACAGTGAATATGTGGGTCCACGTTATGGTGTCCATGAGCCCCTTAGGCTCTGCTCACTTTTCTTCTGTCTTCTTTCTTTCTGTTCCTTAGACTCATTCATCTCCATTGTCCTATCCTCAGGTTGACTGAGTCTTTCTTTTGCCTGCTTACATCTGCCTTTGAATCTCTCTAGTGAAATTTTCATTTCAGTCATTGTACTTTCTAGCTCCAGAATTTCCTTTTGGCTCATTTTTAGGTTTTCTATCTCTTTATTGATATTTCCATTTTGTTCATACTTCATTTTCTTAACTTTGTCTATATCTTACCTTAGTTTTTTGGGCATCTTTGAGACAGGTGTTTTAAAGTCTTTGTCTGGTAGATCTGCCATCAGCTCTTTTTCAGGGACAGTTTCTGTTGATTTGTTTTTTTTCGTTTGAATGGCCATACTTTCCTGATTTTTTGTATGCCTTGTGTGTGTTTTTTTTTTTGTTGAACACTGGACATTTGAATCCAGTAATGTGGTAACTCTGGAAATCATATCCTTCTCCTTCCCCAGGGTTTGCTTTTTTTGGTTATTGTTTTTGCTTTTTTTTTTTTTTTTGATTGTTGTAGGCTGTCTCTGTGCCAGGGATCAGCCTGCGGTATAATCTTAATGTCTCCTTGGGTCTTCTCTGAATC
The DNA here is from genome assembly GCA_032199065.1 of Smutsia gigantea. Taxonomy (NCBI): domain Eukaryota; kingdom Metazoa; phylum Chordata; class Mammalia; order Pholidota; family Manidae; genus Smutsia; species Smutsia gigantea. Next base: position 83,827 of record JAVSCE010000051.1, read on the forward strand.
TTTCCCTGGGTATCACTTTCTCATTTTCCCCATATGCACAGTTGTTCTTGAATGCCCTAATCTTAATGTCTGGCTTCCAACATGGGAAAAAGAGAAAAATGAAGGGAGGAAAAAGGGCACTGGCCCTTTAAGTCCTTTGGAAGTCACTGTTGCTGAAGGGAGAGGGCTGCCCAACAGTGAGGGAGGGGTCAGCAAACATATGGCCCCCTCTTAGTCTGCACCTCTGGGACCAGAAGCAGCAATCAGAGCACAGAGCCTCAAAATTTGTAAGGACAGGGTCCATTTTCTCACCGACTCCCGCAAATTGTGTGCAAGCTGCTCCAAGAAGACACAGCTGCCGGCCCTGTGGCTGAGGGGTGGAGAGGGGTTGCTGCTCTGTGCTAAGAGCTAAATTTGACACAAATTAACTGCAGTTTATGGTGCCAGCCTTGGAAAGTTGCAAGCCTTTAGTAGTTCCAGAGTTCGAAAATAGTTAGATCAAGCAGATTCTGCCAGTACAATTTTTGTCTAGGTGGGGAGACAGATTTCTGGTGCTTGTGACTCCTTCATCATTCCAGAATTCTTTCCTACTTATTACCATTTGAACCATTTTTAAGTATAGTTAAGTGGCATTAAGTACATTCACATTGTTGTGCAATCATTACTACCCATCTCCAGAACTCTTTCATCTTGCAAAACTGAAACTCTGTTAACCCATTGCACACTAACTCTCTCTTCCCACCTCCCTCAGCTCCTGGAAAGTACTACTCTACTTTCTGTTTCTAGGTACCTCATATAAATGGAATCACAGACTATGTGTCTTTTTGTGACTGGTTACTTTGCTTAGAATAATGACGTCAAGCTTCATCCATGTTGTAGTGTCAGAATTTCCTTTCTTTTAAGGCTGCAAAAGCCATGTGTGGATAAGTCATATTTTGTTTATCCATTCTTCCATTGACAGACACTCGGACTGCTTCCATCTTTTGGCTATTGTAAATAATGCTGTGATGTTTATTGTTACTTAGTATTATTTATTTCATTATTTATTAATTATTTATTATTTATTTTGTTCCTTTTATTTTCATCTTACAAAAGTAAGATGATGTCTTAATTAATTCAAACATGCTTTACAGAAATACATAGAAAGGGAAAGTCCCCATTCTTGTCACATGTAACCAGTAACACTTGGTATCTTTTCTTTCAGGATTCTCATTTAGGTATACACTGATATATAATTTTTTAAGTGGAATCATATACTGTACATGGTTAAACATTTTTAATAGTTTATTTGGGGCTAATTTCAAAGTTCCAGAAAAGTTGAGACTATTACAATTCCCGTATTCCCTTTACCACATCTACTTTCTCTTCTCTCTTGCTTTTTATCAAGCCTTCCAACAGTGAGCTTCAGGTGTGACATTCCTTTACTTCTAAATACCTTAAAGTGCATTTCCTAAAAACAAGGACATTCTCTTATATAACCTTAGTGCAATGATCAAAATCAGGAATAACATTATTTAATCTACTGATTTTACTTGTCTATCACCAATTATCTCAATAGTGTCCTTTATAACAAAAGAAAATCTCATATTTTCTCAGAAAATGATAAACATTGAGATGACGTCCTGGTTCTTACAATTAATGGTCATGTCTCTTTAGCCTCTAAACTGGAACAGTTATTCACACTTCCTTTGACCTTTATGACACTGAGTGTTTTGAAGAGACCAGGTCAATTATTTTGTAAAATGTGCCTTTGCTTGAATTCATTTGATGTTTCCTCATGACTAGATTCAGGTTACACACTTTTGGCAGGAATACCACAGAGATGACGTCGTGATCTTCTCAACCCATCATATCAGGAAACACGTTACCCATCTTTTCCACTAATAGTGATGTTAACTTTGGTCACTGGGTTAATATAGGATCTGCAGTAAAAAAAAAAAGGTTTAAATTCACATACAGTGAAATGTACACATCTTAAGCGAACAGATTGATGCGTTTTGTTGGCTACATCAATTTGAGCAACACCCCAATCAAGATTACCTACTGTTTGCAATTTTTAAAATTAAAAGTATGATTTATACATCTTTCCTATGGGTCAGAACACATTTTTGCCAAGTGTTTTAGAGGAAGGAGCCAGAGTTTCGTTTAGACCAGCACTGAAGAGCATTGAAGGGTTTGGCTTTTGGAGTCATGTAGACCTGGGATCAATTTCTGCTCCAACATTTGTTACTCTGTATAGGTGACTTTTGCTAAGTCTTGAGTTTTTCATCTTTAAAATGGAGATGTTACCTATAAGAATTGAGTCCCTGACTTCCGGGAAGATGGCGGTGTGAGCAGGGCGGCAGAAATCTCCTCCCAACACTATATTTATCTACAAAAACACAGCAAATACATCTATTCCTAAAAGAGAGACGAGAATACACAGGAAAGCGCACAGCGTGCAGCTACACCCGAGAGGACTCGGCACCCCAAGAGGCGGGTAAGATACGGAGCCGCGACCCGGCGGGACCCGAGCCCTCCCCCACCCCAGCGCACCGGCGGGAGGAGAGGATTCAGAGCCGGGAGGGAGTGGAAGTGCACCCCGCGAAGTAGCCAGCCCCGGTGATCTGCGCGGGGAGCGCTGACCCACATCGCACAGTGCAGCGGAGATTGGAGAGACAGAGGGGCAGGATCTGAGCGGGGAATGCGCCAGGGTGCTTGCAGCCGGCTCCCAGGAAGGAAAAAAAAAGCGCGCACGGTCTTAAAGAGACAGGAGCCCAGCGGAGGAGCCGGATCGCCCCAGCACACTCAGCCCAGCAGGCTGGGAGTCCTGGGGAGTTTCAGACGCCTTAGCTGGCGACTGAGGAAGCGTAGCCATACTTCCACTTCTCACTGAGATCAACAGCCTCCTATTCGTTCCCACCCCTGCCAGAGCGATAAAGGGCCCTGCGGAGCGGCGCAGCCACGGCTGCGGAATAGTGGGGCAATAGTGCCACCTACAGCATTCCCACAGAATCTACGTCCGGTGGGCGTTTTTTTGTTTTTTTGCTTTGTTTTGTTTTTTGTTTTCTTTCTTTTTTCTTTTTTTTCTTTCTTTCTTTCTTCTTTTTTTCCTTTTTTTTCTCTTTTTAAACTCTTAAAGAGCCCAGCTGACATACGTGGCAACTACCAGTGACCAATTCTATAGCCATGAAAAGACAGAGGAATATGGTTCAGACCAAAATCAACCAGACAACCCCAGAGAGGGAGTCTGAAGGGATGGAAATGCACAGTCTTCCTGAAAAAGAATTCAGAATAAAAGTCATAACCATGCTGATGGACCTACAGAGAAATGTGCAAGAGCTGAGGGAGGAAGTGAGGGAACTGAGGAAAGACAATGCAGAAATCAGACAAGCGATCGACGGGCTTAACAGCAGAATGGATGAGATGCAGAGACTGTTAATGGAATAGAAAACAGAGAACAGGAGTACAGAGCAGCTGAGGCAGAGAGAGATAAAAGGATTTCTAGGAATGAAAGAATATTAAGAGAACTGTGTGACCAATCCAAATGGAACAATATTCGCATTATAGGAGTACCAGAGGAATAAGAGAGAGAAAAAGGATAGAAAGTGTCTTTGAAGAAATAATTGCTGAAAGCTTTCCCTCGCTGGGGAAGGAAGTAGTCTCGCAGTCCACCGAAGCTCATAGATCTCCCAACACAAGGGACCCAAGGAAGACAACACCAAGACACATAATAATTAAGATGGCAAAGATCAAAGATAAAGACAGGGTATTAAAGGCAGCTAGAGAGAGAAAAAAGATCACCTACAAAGGAAAACCCATCAGACTATCATCAGACTTCTCAACAGAAACCTTACAGGCCAGAAGAGAATGGCATGATATATTTAACGTTATGAAACAGAAGGGCCTTGAACCAAGAATATTGTATCCAGCACGATTATCATTTAAATATGATGGAGGGATTAAACAATTTCCAGATAAACGAAGTTGAGAGAGTTTGCCTCTCATAAACCACCACTACAGGATATCTTAAATGGACTGCTCTAGATGGAAGCACACCTAAGGCTAAAAGATGTCACCAGAGAAAAAAAAATCATAGCAAAGAAAGCAGACCATCCAAATACTAACTAAAGGCAAAGAATAAAACACCTATTATAGAAAGAATGGAGGAGGAGGAATAAGAAGGGAGAGAAATAAAGAAACATCAGACAGTGTTTACAATAAGTTAACAAGAAAGTTAAGTTAGATTGTTAGGTAGTAAAGAAGCAACCCTTGAACCCTTTGTAACCACGAATCTAAAGCCAGCAATGGCAATAAGTACATATCTATAAATAATCACCCTAAATGTAAATGGACTGAATGCACCAATCAAAAGACACAGAGTAACAGAATGGATAAAAAAGCAAGACCCATCTATATGCTGCCTACAAGAAACTCACCTCAAATCCAAAGATATACACAGACTAAAAGTGAAGGGATGGAAAAAGATATTTCATGCAAACAACAAAGAGAAAAAAGCAGGTGTTGCAGTACTTGTATCAGACAAAATAGACTTCAAAACGAAGAAAGTAGCAAAAGATAAAAAAGGACACTACATAATGATAAAGGGGTCAGTCCAACAAGAAGATATAACCATTATAAATATATATGCACCCAACCCAGGAGCGCCAGCATATGTGAGACAAATACTAACAGAATTAAAGGAGGAAATAGACAGCAATGCATTCATCTTAGGAGACTTCAACACACCACTCACTCCAGAGGACAGATCAACCAGACAGAAAATAAGTAAAGACACAGAGGCACTGAACAACACACTAGAACAGATGGACCTAACAGACATCTACAGAACTCTACACCCAAAAGCAACAGGATACACATTCTTCTCAAGTGCACATGGAACATTTTCCAGAATAGACCACATACTAGGCCACAAAAGGAACCTCAGTAATTTCAAAAATATTGAAATCCTACCAACCAACTTCTCAGATCACCAAGGTATAAAACTAGAAATAAATTTTAGAAAGAAATCAAAAAGGCTCACAAATACATGGAGACTTAACAACACTCTCCTAATTAATCAATGGGTTAACGACCAAATCAAAACAGAAATCAAAGAATATATGGAGACTAATGACAACAACAACATAAAGCCACAACTTCTGTGGGACGCAGCAAAGGCAGTTCTAAGAGGAAAGTATATTGCAATCCAGGCCTATTTAAAGAAGGAAGAACATTCCCAAATGAATAGTCTAAAGACACAATTACTGAAATTGGAAAAAGAAGAACAAATGAGGCCCAAAGTCACCAGAAGGAGGGACATCATAAAGATTAGAGAAGAAATAAATAAAATTGAGAAGAATAAAACAATAGAAAAAATCAATAAAACCAAGAGCTGGTTCTTTGAAAAAATAAACAAAATAGATAAACCCCTAGCCAGACTCATTAAGAGAAAAAGAGAATCTACACACATAAACACAATCAGAAATGAGAAAGGAAAAATCACGACGGACCCCACAGAAATACAAAGAATCATAAGAGAATATTGTGAGAATCTATATGCGAACAAGCTGGAAAACATAGAAGAAATGGACTTCTTAGAAAAATACAACCTTCCAAGACTGACCAAGCAAGAAACAGAAAAACTAAACAGACCAATCACCAGTGACGAAATCGAATTGGTAATCAAAAAACTACCCAAGAACAAAACCCCCGGGCCTGATGGATTCACCTCTGAATTCTACCAGACATATAGAGAAGAAATAACACCATTCTCCTTAAAGTTTTCCAAAAAATAGAAGAGGAGGGAATACTTCCAAACTCATTCTATGAAGCCAGCATCACTCTAATACCAAAACCGGGCAAAGACCTCACCAAAAAAGAAAATTACAGACCAATATCCCTGATGAACGTAGATGCAAAAATACTCAACAAAATATTAGCAAACCGAATTCAAAAATACATCAAGAGGATCATACACCATGATCAAGTGGGATTCATCCCAGGGATGCAAGGATGGTACAACATTCGAAAATCCATCAACATCATCCACCACATCAACAAAAAGAAGAACAAAAACCACATGATCATCTCCATAGATGCTGAAAAAGCATTTGACAAAATTCAGCATCCATTCCTGATTAAAACTCTCAACAAAATGGGTATAGACGGCAAGTACCTCAACATCATAAAGGCTATATATGACAAACCCACAGCTAACATCATACTTAATGGCGAGACGCTGAAAGCTTTTCATCTAAGATCGGGAATAAGACAGGGATGCCCACTCTCTCCACTGTTATTCAACATAGTACTGGAGGTCCTAGCCACAGCAATCAGACAAAACAAAGACATACAAGGCATCCAGATTGGTAAAGAAGAAGTCAAATTGTCACTATTTGCAGATGACATGATACTGTACATAAAAAACCCTAAAGATTCCATTCCAAAACTACTAGAACTAATATCTGAATTCAGCAAAGTTGCAGGATACAAAATTAACACACAGAAATCTGTTGCTTTCCTATACACTAATGATGAACTAACAGAAAGAGAAATCAGAAAAACAATTCCATTCACAATTGCATCAAAAAGAATAAAATACCTAGGAATAAACCTAACGAAGGAAGTGAAAGACCTGTACTCTGAAAACTACAAGACACTCCTAAGAGAAATTAAAGAGGACACTAACAAATGGAAATGCATCCCATGCTCTTGGCTAGGAAGAATAAATATTGTCAAAATGGCTATACTACCTAAAGCAATCTACAGATTCAATGCAATCCCTATCAAACTACCAACAGCTTTCTTCAATGAACTGGAACAAATAATTCTAAAATTCATATGGAACCACAAAAGACCCCGAATAGCCAAAGCAATCCTGAGAAGGAGGAATAAAACAGGGGGAATTACACTCCCTGACTTCAAGCTCTACTACAAAGCCACAGTAATCAAGACAATTTGGTATTGGCACAAAAACAGACCCACAGACCAGTGGAACAGAATAGAAAACCCAAACATTAACCCAAACATATAGTCAATTAATATTTGATAAAGGAGCCTTGAATATACAATGGGGAGACGACAGCCTCTTCAGCAGCTGGTGTTGGAAAAACTGGACAGCTACATGTAAGAGAATGAAACTGGACTACTGTCTAGCCCCATACACAAAGGTAAACTCAAGGTGGATCAAAGACCTGAATGTAAGTCATGAAACCATAAAACTCTTAGAAAAAAACATAGGCAAAAATCTCTTGGACATAAACATGAGCAACTTCTTCATGAACATATCTCCCCGGGCAAGGGAAACAAAAGCAAAAATGAACAAGTGGGACTATATCAAGCTGAAAAGCTTCTGTACAGCAAAGGACACCATCAGTAGAACAAAAAGACATCCTACAGTATGGGAGAATATATTCATAAAAAACGTATCTGATAAAGGGTTGACATCCAAAATATATAAAGAACTCATGCACCTTAACAAATAGAAAGCAAATAATCCAATTAAGAAATGGGCAGAGGACATGAATAGACACTTCTCTAAAGAAGAAATTCAGATGGCCAACAGGCACATGAAAAGATGCTCCACATCGCTAATCATCAGAGAAATGCAGATTAAAACCACAATGAGATATCACCTCACACCAGTGAGGATGGCCAACATCCAAAACACAAACAACAACAAATGTTGGCGAGGATGTGGAGAAAAGGGAACCCTCCTACACTGCTGGTGGGACTGCAAATTAGTTCAACCATTGTGGAAAGCAGTATGGAGGTTCCTCAAAAAACTCAAAATAGAAATACCATTTGACCCAGGAATTCCACTCCTAGGAATTTACCCTAAGAATGCAGCAGCCCAATTTGAAAAGGACAGATGCACCCCTATGTTTATTGCAGCACTATTTACAATAGCCAAGAAATGGAAGCCACCTAAGTGTCCATCAGTAGATGAATGGATAAAGAAGAGGTGGTACATATACACAATGGAATATTATTCAGCCATAAGAAGAAAACAAATCCTACCATTTGCAACAACATGGATGGAGCTAGAGTGTATTATGCTCAGTGAAATAAGCCAAGCCGAAAAAGACAAGTATCAAATGATTTCACTCATATGTGGAGTATAAGAACAAAGAAAAAAACTGAAGGAACAAAACAGCAGCAGACTCACAGAACCCAAGAACGGACTAATAGTTACCAAAGGGAAAGGGACTGGGGAAAATGGGCGGGAAGGGAGGGATAAGAGGGAAAAAGGGGCATTACGATTAGCAGATGTAATGTTGGGGGGGCACAGGGAGGGCAGTACAACTCAGAGAGGACAAGTAGTGATTCTATAGCATCTCACTATGCTGATGGACAGTGACTTTAATGGGGTTGGTGGGGGGTACTTGATGAAGGGGTAGTTTAATAACCATATTTAATATTGCACATGTAATTGTAGATTAATGATAATAAAATAAATTATATTAAAAATAAAAAGATGCAGTCAGGTCTCCAGGATGAGAGAGGTCCTGTAGCTCAGGATTGCAGTGAGGTTCTCTTATGCTTTCATTTCTCGTTGCCCCTTAATTGGTAAAGTTGTTTCCAACTGTTAAAAAAAAAAAAAAAGAATTGAGTCCCTGAAACCTAAATGAGTCAGTCAGTTAGTAAAACCCATAAAGGATATGAATACACTATTCAGAGAAAACGGCCATTTATAGAGTCAATAAACCTATGAAAAGATGGTCAGCCTCACTGATGATCAAAGAGATGCAAATCAGAGCAACACTGAGATATAATTTTTCAGCTATCAGATTGGCAGAGATGTAAAAGATTCATGATACCTAATGTTGGCAAGGGTTTAGGGAAGCAGGCTGTCTCATCCATTGTTGGGAGGAATGTACAGTGGCTCTGTATATTTGGAGGGTAGTCTGGCCTGTTTGTTAAAACTGTAAATGTTTACACCCTTTAGTCCAGTAGTTACTCTTTAACAATTTCTTCTACCTCTGTATCTGCACAAATGGCATAGTATGTGTATTATTGCGACATCCTATCACAGCAGAAACAATCCAAATATCCACTAGTAAGGAATTAGTTATGATACAGCCATGCAAGGAAATACTGTGCAGCAGAGGCAAGGAACCAGAGAGCTCTTTTCTGATGGGAAGAGGTGCTCGCTATGAGCTGTGAAGTGAAAGAAGTGAACTGAGAACAGCATATAAACAATGAGATTCTTTCCAATGAGAAAAAATGTTGATTCAGTAATACTAGTTTCCTGATGACTGTCATTAATGATCACAGCTAAGTTAGTTCCATTTGTGTTATGTTCAGGAAGTGATTTTTCCAGCAGTTAAGCTTCATCAGACCAGGTTATTCTGAGATGTTCCATGCTGGTGTACGCGCCTTAGGGCCACCCTTGACATAGTTAACAACTTCGCAGAGGATAGAATTGGGAGCAGTGAAGAGTCTTTAACAGAATGAGTGAGTTCTGTTTTTAGGTCGATTAGGAAGGAAGTATGTGTGTTATTTCAGGTCTGTGGAGGGCCAGAGTTCCTTTTCTCATTCAACAAACATTTCCTGGGCAGTGGCTATGCACAGGGTGTTATGGTGGGGGCTGGAGTTACCACTCCCTTCATGTAAACAAGTAATTACTCGAGGATTACAGAGGACATAGTAATAAGAGACAGCAACTTGCATGTATCCTTGCAATAATGGTGAGAGGAACAGTTGACAGCATTAGCATAGAAGCTCCATGAGAGCAGGGACTCTGTTTTGTTTACAGTTTCTGTGTTCATAGCTCTATGAGCAGGGCTTGGCACACAGTCAGTTGCTTAACATGGAATTTGCTAAATGAGTGAATAAATGCATGAAGGAATGTATTGAGTCGGGATCCTAACAGATAACAGAAGACACACTCAAATGAGGATAATCTGAGGAGAGTCTGTTTATAGAGGGAAATACCATTGTCCGTGGGCTGCAGGAGAACCACCAGGGGTGGGATGGGAATCCACGCAGGCAGATGGAGGGGTGTTGCCACCCCCTCGGCTGGAGTTGGTGAGAGAGTTTACTGGAACTGGGAAGCAACTAGACTCACCCTCCCCGCCCCTCCACGCTGCTGTTCTGCCGAATGCCCACGAGCCAAAGGGAGAGAGTAGGGACATGGTCCCCCAGGCTGTGGAGAGCAGGAGGGCACAGCTGAGATCTGCCACAACCTCCCAGGGCCTGGCACTTTCCGTGCATTGCCCCAAACTCCCCAAAGAGCCAAAAGCTGTGACATGAACTGGGTCATCCGCATCTTGTAGTTTTGTAGACAGAATGAGGCTAAGTAATTTGCCCTAGTTATAATTAGTAGGATGCAGAACTACTATGCTAAGAAATAGCAACACCTCGGTGGACATTTAAGCCCAGGATGGGCCATAGGGACTGTAGAGACAGCAATGCAGCCTGGTGGCCGAGAGCCCTGGAGTCCACAGCTGGACTGGATGGTTGGGGGCACAACTTCTCTTGGCCTTAGTCTCTTCATCTGTAAAATGGGTAGTACCCATCTTTGGGAATTTGATTGGTATCTCACTTAATCCAAGAATGTTTGGCACTTGGTAGACACCACCAGATGGTAGGTGTTTAGCAAAAGAAAACCTCAACTCGCGTAGACCATGGGAGTGTTGTTTTTAGAAACATGCCAGAATGCGTATTTGTACTTAACGTTTTTCAGCTTTTGATCATGAACAAGCATTACTTTGATAGGGAAACAAATTGCTTCTCGCCTCCCTCTCTTCCCTTCTTCCTTTTATCTGGGGCCTTTCTGAGCCCTCCCCTGCCTCCGTTTTGGCCCCAGCCCCCTGGCCTCCTGAGTGGTCAACCTGGTCAGTGCCTAGCAACAGAAGACCAAGCACCGTGTTGTCCGCTTGGAATTCAGTGGCCTGATCCACCCTCCCTGCTGACGCTCTGTCCCCCCTGGGGGCGGGAGAGGGTGGGGAGAGGGCCTGAGGCAAAGACTGGGCCCATCAGAACTTTCGGACGTCAGTCCTGACTGGGCAGGTTTTCCAATCAGGCTTCTAATTGCTCAGCTTCCAGGAGCGACACCGCTTACTAGATGCTTGGTGCCTGATTAGTTACATTGAATTTTATAATAATCCTGCAAAATGAGTATAACCCGCATCTTAGAGATAAGAGAACTGAGGCTCCAGGAGATTGCATATGGGTGACATCATGCATTGGACAACTAGCGGAGCCCTGCGAATTGAGTCCTCCTGCCTCCAAACCCTCTACTTGCCCTTGTTTTCTCAGACTTTCTGAAGCCCTTGGTATATTTTCTGGAGGCTTAAAAAGTTTCAATTTTGTAATTATAAAAGCAGTATTGGATTATAATAGAAAATATGTAAAGTAGGAAGAACATTTTCACATAGCTGCAGCCATGCTGTCTGTATATGTTTCTATGTTGTTTGTTTTTTTTCCATGTAACATTATAATACATGCCTTGTTCCACAGTATTAGAAATTCTTCGTAAACCCTCTTTTCAGTGGCTGCCTAATAATCCCTCAGATGAGCATACCATCATTCACTTAAACAATCCCCTATTGTCGAACTTTCCAGTGGTTTCCAGTTTGTTTGCTGTCAGCAACAGCCCTGTGGAGAACATCTTTTTATTCAGAAAGCTTTTTCTGTTTGTCCTATTTCCTTAAGATAGTTTCCCAGAAGTGGAAATACTGGTTCAGAGGCTGTTAACATTTTAAGTCTCTTGAGGTACCCTGCCAAATTCTTCCCCCAAGGGTGGAGCCCACCCCTTTCCCACCAGCACACTGTGAGAGTATTCGGAGGGCAGTTCCCTGTTCTAACCAGCCTTTTGTTCTCTTCCCAAAGCCTCATAAAGAGAATGGCTCAGAGTGTGGTAGAAGTCATGGAAGACGCAAAGGGGAAGGTCCAGGAGAACCTCCTGGCCAACGGAGGTAGGTCACCGGCATCTTCTTATTCCAGTGCTTTCTCACCGTCGGGAGCCCTGGCTGGGGCCACACAGTAGCTGAATTGATCCGGGAGCCAGGGAGGCTCTGAACTGACATGTCAGACAAAGGCTACATATGCTTTTAGCTCAACGGCCCTGCTGTTTTGCAGGCATGCCCCGGCAGTTTATAGTCCTGCTGCCGCATTCCTGAAGTATCTGGCATTTCACCCGCAGCTGAACTCCTCAGTGAAACTGGAAGCAAAGATGGGTTCAGTGAGCTCTAATGGGTGGTTGGGCCGCCTCCTTCCCTGTCAGCCTCCACTCTATCCCACATGGAAAATTCCAGCACGCCCAACCGATTTATCCTTCCCCAAACAAGATTGAGAAATGCCTTCTGTGCTGAGGAATGCCTCAAACTTAAGTCTTAAGGTGCCCAGTAAATAGACACCAAAAATGCTCTGTGTAGCATGTTCAGAAATTTGGAATTTCTGCCTCCTCTGCTGCTAGGATAAATCTTTAGATTCCAACAACATTTTGGTCCATTCATTGTAAACATACAATTTAAGTGCACTTGTGGGCAAGACAAACTTTGATTGGAAACTAGAAGCATTGAGACTTTGAAAACTTAGAACTAGGTGTTTAATTATCTGTAGAGGTAATTAAACCTGCCACTCTGTGCATTCGTATATATTGAAAATGAGAGTATATATTCTGTATTTAAATATCACTTGTTATACATAAATTCATGCTTTTCCCTCTTGGGAAAGGCTTTTTTATTTGCTTGTTTAAATTGACACATGGAAATGTTCACACTCCCAACACTGAACCTGGCTTTGCATGTTAATGTGGCTGAATAACTTCACCTTATTACATTGCAGGTTTGAAGGAGAAAATGAAATGTTTAAAGAGTAGGTTCTGCACTGTTTGCCGTGTGTCTGCCCAGTTTGATGCCTGCATGTCCCTAGGAAGGTGGAATCTCAGTCTGGTTGTAGGGGTACAGTGATCAGGTTACGATGGATTCATCAAGTGACAACCTCGTAGCTTGGTCACCATATCCATATGACACAGATAACACCCATTTTATTCCTTTGCTGTTTTCTCACATCTCCCCTGCAGTGCTGCATGCCTCCTGGAGTGGGGAATGCTTTGGCTGTGGAATTCAAGACAGACTTCTGCACCTTCGGGTTTGCAGTCTGCTCCTTGCCTTGATGGCTGTCCCCAGCATCTTCCTGCCTGCTCTTCAAGGCTGGCTGTTTTGTAGCCCCTGGCAGCTGAAATGCCAGGCTGAGCTTTGCGTGGCCATGCTGGGGTTCATTCATACAAGGAGCCTTCCTCTCCCGAGCCTCCCTGGGGAGTCCCTGTGCCCAAAGAGGCCATTCCTGGTTTCAGCGTTCCAAGGAGACATTTGCAGGGGTTTTCTCCAATCTGTTCAAACTGGTAGAATTAAAGCCAGCAAATCCTTTCAGGACCAAAGTAAACATCTTTACAGATGGGATGTTACCAAAATGCCATCCCAAAAGCAATCTGTTAGACTGAGAATTCCTGCTGAGCTAATAAAACATTATTTTAAGTTGATGGCCTGATCTTGTTTCCCAGCAGGTAACTTGTAGGGCCCTAGAGAAGAGCAGACTTGAGGTAGAGTGCTGCTTTTCTACAGAGAAACCTGGACTTGAGGGCACAAGGATTCGAGCTCATGTTGAAGTGGTGTTTACATTAGTGAGAATGCTTACATTCCACTCAAAATCCACATCACTTAAAATTAGATGGGATTACGCCATCATCTCCATCCCCTCTGCAGATGGCACCTCTTTTCTTGGGAGGAGGAAATTCAGCTTTATTTGTTTGTATAACATGTTTCCTTATCTCTAGACCTCTTGAGGGTTGGTCCCCATGACCTCCAAGGCTAGAGCTTCTGAAGCTTGTTCTGAGCACCAGCCTCATGCAAACAAAGGTCAAGGGGCCGTGCCCATGGCCGACCCTGAACAGTCATCACACATGCTAGCATAGTGAAGGCTCTGAAAAGTATCACAGCAAGAGACCTTTTCAAACTTCATGTGGCTCAGGCTTCCCCTGTGTTATTTGGGGCGACCTCTTTTTCTTCTGCAGAGCAACTAATGATTGACGGTTAACTGGAGGAACTCAGTGTTGCCCCCAGCAGGTGGGATTTTACTCTGAAGTCTTCCAGGAAGTCAGGGCGACGTTGATGTTGTGCGCCTTGGAATGCTCGGGCTCGGGCCTGCTGAGCAATGTGCTTTGTGACCTTGGCGGTTCACTGGTCTGGGTCTTGGGCCTCTCACCTCTTAATGGATTTAAAATCCCTTTGTAAGCTCTTCGCCTTGTCTGGGCATCTTTTGTTTTCATTTGTCCCTTGCGTGTAGCTGAGCTTTGAGAATGGAAGGATGTAGATGCGTTTGATCACAGCAGGAGTGGAGCAGACGCGCCAGTTGTCTGGCCTGGGCCCTGGGAGGTGAGAGCCGTCGTGAACACCCCAAGCCCCTCCGGCTCACCGGGTGACAGGCTGCAGCCCATGGGCCACAGGTCTTTTGTAGCGCTGCCTGCTGGGAAGGCCTTGTTTTGAATCTCAGATGACGTCACTGTTGCCTAAGAGGTGCTGCCTGTGCGCAGTGTGTTTTGACTCACGGTGAGCCTGCCTGGGTCATGGTCGGACCTCACAGGCCATCAGTCCAAGACCTGAATTGCTCCCTCCAAAACCAGGCTTCTCTGACTCCAGCCAAGGGAGGGGAGAGAGGCCTGTTCTTTCCCGAGCAGGCATACGGTGGGGCATGGCACCAGGGATGCCGGGGGGGTCTGGGGCCCGCACTTTCTGAGCCGTGTTCTCACCAAAGGCACTGTGGGGGCAAGGCCACCCTGGGGTGTGTGACCAGGTGCAAGGGCCTGTGGCTGGAGCTGGGGCTGGTGCTCAGAGGGGGGCGAGGAGGGCAGGTCGCACTCACAAAGCAGAGGTTTCTTGAGGTTTCTGCAGGGAGGTCTGTGCGGCCTCCCTGCCTTCCTCCCTTTCTCCTTCCTTCACTGGACACGCCCGCATTGCTGTTGAGAGCCCTGCACTATGCTGGGTACCAGGCACTCAGAGATGATGCCTTCCAAGAGCTCGTGCCCTGGGGGACAGACGCACAGCACCCCACATGCTGCGATGGCAGTGCAGACAACCCAAAGAGGTGGGCTGAGTCTTAAAGGAATGATAGGAGTTCTTCTAGTGGAAATGGGACACATTCTTTTTGATCTGAATGCCTTAAAGGCCTTGGAATTTGTGAAACACAGGGAAACAAGAGCTTGGCCTGAAATGTGTCTCTTCTTAGCAGCCCAGAGGTGCAAGTTAGGACATTAACCCGGGTTATTAGGAGATTCCTGTATGAGCACCTGCTCTGTGCTGGGCACCGTGATGGGCTCTGGGGACCCAGAGGCAGTATCTGTCCTCAGGGAGTCTGAAAGCGAGGAGTCAGGGTGATTGCACGGCATCCTTATCGTCAAGGAGCAGGCAGGTGTCCCGGGCTCAGGCTGGCAGGAGGATGGGTGGTGGGCCGGCTCTGTGGAGCAGGCATCTGTCTGGATGCCAAAGGCAAAGGCCGCAGCACGAGAGCAGCGAGAGACAGGGCTGCTCGGCGTGGGGGCTGGTGTCCCCGCGCTGTGTGGAGGTGGCTGAGGTGGGAGGAGGAGGGAGAGATGTGGCTGGCACTACCGCCAGGGGCTGCTCTGTAGGACTCGAGATGGTTCCTGCCTGTGGGCGTGTGAGCATCTCGGGAGCGCGGCCTGCCCGTGTCTGGCCCACCGACTCTGTGGGCCTGGCAACTGCTGCTGTCCCAGGAGGACCCCTCAGGACCTCCTGCTTCTGCCTCTGACCACACCCCCTGCTGTTATCCTGCTGTTAATTTAGTTCCTCCCAGGCCTGGATCCTTCCTACAAAGTCATTTGCACGTCATAGTGTGGCAGTACACAAATTCATATGAATACCAGATTAATACCCAAATCTATATTAGTCTGCTCAGGCTGCCCTAACAGAGCGCCACAGGTGGGGCGGCTTACCCAGCAGGTGCATCTCACTCACTGTGCTGGAGGCTGGGAGTCCGGGATCAAGGGGCCGCACGGCTGCTTCCTGCGCTTCCTCTGCGGCGTCCTCACCTGGGCTCATCCTCGGTGCGAGCGCCTGGGGAGGGGGCAGGGCGCGACCAAGCCCTGGGGTCTCTCCCCACGGGGACACAGGGCTCCCCAGCAGGGCTCCCCTCGGCCGGGGCGGGGGAGGAAACATGGTGCTCCCGGTGCTTTGTCTTATTTCATGGTGCCGGTTACATAACTTACTCTGGGCCAGTTTCCTCATCTCTAAAATAGAGATAATAATAGGATTTCATAGGGTTGCCAGTTAAGTGAAGTAGTCATGTGTCCTGGCTGAGGTGAACGATTTGTAAACGTCATTACCAGCAGCTGCACTGTCCTGACTTGAAGGCCCTTCTGGCCTCCGGTGTGCTGCTAGCTCTGCCCACAGGCCGCGTCCCTCCCCTGAGCCCCATTACACTTCCGTCTGTCCTTGGGGGACTTGGCCCCCTGGGTGTCAAACCCAGGCTGTCCCGAGCTGAGCTCCCCTCCGCTCTCCTCTGCCCCATCCCGCCCTGCCCCCTTGGCAGCTGCCTGGCTAATGAACGTGGTCTCCCTCCACCCCATCCCCCAGCTGGGAAGTCCTGGTCCCCGACCCTCCCTCATGGTCTGTGGCCCGGCCCCCTCTCGAGTCAGCCCTCCACGCTCTGCTCCCAGGGCTCCGGCCCCTCTTACTGTACCTCCCCTCCCACACTCACCCCTGGTTCTGTCCCCCAAGGACCCCCTCCCTTCCACACCACCAGCCCCAGAGAACTCCCAGGGCGTAAATGTCCTTGGCTGTGGTCCTGACCTGCTTGGTGACCTCTGCCAGCACTTCTGCTGGGGTCAGAGTGATGTGTGTCCAATCCCTGGCACCAGGTGGGGGCTCAGTACGGGCCTAGTATCTTGGTCACCATAGGAAAAAGTGCAGACACGGCCCTTCACGACCCTGCCCCTGCCCCGGTGTTCCCTCAGTGCGTCCTGGTGACTCCTTGTGCCCTGACACCTGAGGTTCACCTGCCCTCACCACCCAACACCCAATGCCCTCCTTCACTGGCACCATGACAAACTCCTTCCACCTTCAGCCCTTCATGAATACAGGGTCCCGGCAACCCCCCTGTCCTCCCAGGAAGTCAGGTGCGCCCTGCGGCCCCCCACCTCCGCGGACTTGGGCTCCAGCTCACGGGCGTGCTGTGTGTCTGGTTGCCTCCTCAAGAGCGTGTGGTCCCTTCTCCCCCCATGGCAGGGAGCTGGTGCTCAGTGAAGGTGACTGCCTCTGAGTCCCTCTCACTTGCATGTGGGGATACTGGAAGGCCGGCCGGTGCGCTCGTGACCTGGGGCGAGACTCCAGCACAGGAAGATCCTCCTGGGGTGGCCATCTCTGCACTCCATACCCAGACCCCATTAGTAGAAGGGGTGATGTGCAAGGTGGAACCAGCAGGGGGCGCTGGGGTCTCTCTTTAATGTGCACGGAGCTCATCTGAAGAGTGGGCACTCCAGAGGTGCGTTGACCACCCCTGCCCCCCGCGTTGCTCAGGTGAGGAGATGCAGGTGCAGAGGGTTTAGTTAGTTCAGGCCCAGCAGCTCTGAAGCAGCCCAGCTGCACCCAGTGGTGCCTGTCGGAGTTCATCTCTGAGCGCCTTTGCTCCACTGCAGCTTCTTAGAGAACCACGGCACCCTGACGACAGCCGTTTAGATTTTTCTGGGGGGAAAGTAAGGTAAAAAAGGAAATTTTTTGAGAAAACACTGATATGTTCTACTATGAACTTTTTTTTTAATAAGTTTATTTTGATATCATTAATCTACAATTAAATGAGTAATATTATGGTGATCACACTACCCCCTTCATCAGGTTCCCCCCCCCAACCCCATTACAGTCACTGCCCATCAGCATAGTGAGATGCCATAGAGTCACTACTTGTCCTCTCTGGGTTGTATGACTATGAACTTTTATATAAAGAATATACACTGAAAAGTGCACATCCACACCAGATAGTAAAAACTCCATTCACAGGCTCCTGCATTTGGCTAATGTGTAAAATGCCTTCTTTAGAACAGACCATGTGTATGGAAATCGCCCATCCGGTACTTTGTCTGGTGCGAGGCAGGGGAGGCTGTCCTGAGTGCAGGTGGCACCCATGACTGGCTGGGTGGTATTTGGGGTCGGCTTGCACCTCTCTGGGTGCCTCCTTATCCCTTGAGACAGAACGACAACCCAGCAGGGGAGTGTGACCATACGAAGGAATCAGCCGGCCTCCGAATATCTCCACTTTGCTTCCATCTCCTGGGAAAGCACAATCTCCCAATGCAGATCTCAGGACAGCCGTCTAGCGAGAGTTCAGGGCACAAGGGCGCACCTGGCGCAATGTCCCTGTGGCAGGTGGTGAGGTTTTCAGGTGCTGCCGACGGTCCTGGCCGCTGGCCAGCCAGTAGTCAGCCCTCTGCTTCCATGGGGACTGTTTGCTTCCCGGGAGCCCCGAGCCTGTCCTCCGGGTGCTCTGATGGGAGCCCTGGTCCGAGGGGTGATGCTTGGCTCTGAGTGAGGCGGCCTTGGTCTCACCCTGCCTGTGGAGTCCCGCTCATCCGTTGAAATGTGTTTATTTTCTCCAGTTGACTTACCATCCTTTGTGACCCACTTTGAATGGGACATGGCCAAATACCCTGCGAAGCAGCCGCTGGTGAGCGTGGTGGACACTCTAGCAAAGGTAAGAGGACGGCCTCTCCCGGGGGACAGTTAACCTTCTGGCTGCGCACACCTAGCCGATTGATGTGGCCCTCCATGGCGCCGGGACCTTGGCAAAGCAGAGGGGGACTTTCCAGGAGGTCAGAGGCTGGGTGGGGTTCTAGCCCTGCTGAGTGACCCTGGGTGGGGTCCCTGCCACCCTGATTGGGCCCTGGTGGCTTTCTGAGGTGTGGCTGCTAGTGCCCTGGCAAGGTCAGAGGCCTTTGGGTTTCAGGGTGAGCACATGCCCTCCCTACATGTCACCTAGCCCTGCCACTTGGCAGGGTAGCTGTGCCTTACAGGACACTTGATGGGCTCTGTGAACCGCCAGTGTTCTGACCCCAGATCACGGGGCCCGTTCACTGCACGGCCCTCTAGACCTTTCCTTTTAGAAGGTTCCGATGGAGCAGCTCAGCCCCTCTCAGACCTGCCCTTAAGAGCCTGAGCAAACTCCCCAACCCCACAGAGTGACTGTTTACTTGACAAAATCGATCTGCTTCAGGGGAGAGCCTGACTTAGGAGCCCTACCTCCGGGGAGGCATCACCCAGGGGTCCCGCCCCTGCTTTGAGGCGCCTTTGACAGCACTGGGCCCAGCACCGCTGCACCCAATGCCACCCTCTTGGTGCGCCAGGCCTCCAGTGTTCATTCATGACTGAAAGCGCTGTGGCCCAGGGCTTTGGGGACACTGGGGCTGTCTTGCAGCCCTGCTGACTCCTGTTTGTCTCCCTGAAGATGAACGCTTACGGTCTGTGACTGCCTGTCTGCTCCTTCCTCCCCCATACCCCGAGTCCCTATGTGTCATGTCCTCTTCTAGCTCAGGTGACTGGGAGAGTCTCGGCCGGCCAGGAACAAAGGCTTCCTGCTGTCTGCTTAGAGCTGCCGAGCCGCTCAGATGTGGCTGGGCAGGTCCGGTGGGGGAGATGGGCCCTGGGACCCGTCCCTGTCCAGCCCTGCTGATCCCACGGTCTCCAGCAGGCTGGTCCTGGCCTGTGTGTTGGAAGCTCAGTGGGGGCTGGAAGCCTTGGGGAACCTGGGTGCGGCTCCTCAACCACCTCTGACATCACAGGGACGACTGGGCAGTGATTCTAGAAGGCCGCCCCGAGCACCTGTGCGTGCGTGGCCTGCAGGAGGGCATTGTGCACCTTGTTAAGTCATCGCAGAAAAGCCTCATGTCCCAGGCCTCTGCTGTATCTGCAGAGTGGGGGTAGTAATCCCTCCCTTGCCCCCGAGAGTTCACTGTAGGGCCAGACTCTGGAACTTCTGAGAGAGCAGAGGGAGGAAAATATAAGCCATCTCCGGCAAATGGGCAAGCCTCACCGTTCATTCCTAAGTGCACCATGAGCAATGTGTGGCCGTTTTAAAAGGTTCAACCAATTCTTTAAATTCTTATGCTTTTCCAAATAGCAACTGTCCCAGATTGAGACGGACCTGAAGTCCCGGACAGCTGCATACAACACTCTGAGGTCGGACCTGGAGAATCTGGAGAAGAAATCCACGTGAGTGCTCCATTCCCGCCCGCTTGTGCCCCCGAGCCCGGCCGGGCTTGCACGCACGCCCTTCAGATCCCTGAGCCACGTTCTGCGTCGGAGCCAGCCAGCCAGCCAGCCAGCCAGAGCTGCGTGCTGGGGCCAAGGTGCAGCAGTGGTGGAGAGGAAAGGCCCTTGCAGGGGTTGATGGCCGGGGCCTGCCTCTGCCTGGACGGGACTGTGGTGCTGGCCCTCACCCTCTGCCTTCCTCTCCCTCCTCTCCCTCCTCTCCCAGGCTACTGAGAACTCCTAGGCTGGGCCCCAGAAGCCTTCTGCCGTGGGAGTTACAGAGGACCCTTCCCACACAGCAGCAGGAGGCTGGACTGCTAGGCCTGGGCCTTGTGAGGACCCATGTAGGGCAGTGGGCTCTGTAGCGCAGGGCAGAGCGACCTCAGGGACTCAGGTGACTTCTCCACCCAACTGAGGGACCACCACGTGGGAGGGGGAGTGACTGGCCAAGATGGCGGGAGGTAGCTGAGGTGCCACGATGGCTGTGATGTCCTGAGAGGTGGTGAGTGCCCTGTTGTTGAAGGTATGGAATAAGAAGGCAGAGGAGCTCCCGCAGGGGTCTGGGAGGTTCTACTGACCGGGGGGATCTTCCCTGCCTCCCAGACTCTGGATCTGATGTGTCGGCAATTCTCTGATGATACTGCAGAGAAGGGCAGAGCTCAGAACCCGCTGTTCCCTGGATAGCCAGCCCTCTGACTGGCTCACCACTCTGGGCCACCCCCCCCTCTCTCCCCGGATAGCCACCAAGCCAGCTGTCTTCCTGTGAAAACAGCAATTAGTGCATTAGTGGACACTTTACCGAAGGAGGAAACTGGGTTGTTGGTTGCCTGACTTTGTATCAGAACTGAACGGCCAGCAGCTGAAGTCTCACCTGCCCCGTGGCCTTATGATGGAGGACTGAGGGCGGGAGAAGCTCAGGGCGCCGACGGCAGGAGCCCTGAGCAGTGAGCTTGGCACAGACGACTCACAGCACTGGCCGGTGGCCGTGGGGCCGCCGGCTGGCTGCACACCAAACGGCGGGCTTCCTGAGAATCACCTGGGACCTGAGCAAACATGTGGTCCCTCCTCTTCGGTCAGCAGGGGAAGAATTCCTTCACTGATTCATAGCAACACTGACCGGAGTATGCGAGTGAAGGGCAGGTGAAAGGCTCTCCCACCCTCTTCCAGGGTCTTTCCTTCTTTTGATAAGCATTTATAAGCACCTGCTTTACTCTCCAGCGTTATGCTAGGTCCTAAAGATACAAAGCAGAATAAAATAGAAGTTCTGTACTTGGAGAGCTCATAATTATAAATTCAGTAAATATTTACGGAGAGTCAGCTCTGTGCTGGGGGTACAGGTGTAAATCACGCAGACAAGTTCTGATAGCATAAGGGTCATGCAGACACGCCATGACATGAAGACACGTGCACAGGGCCTTCGGTAGGGGATCCTCGGGGACTCGCCAGGGATGGCGTGGGCTCAGGGAGGAGAGAGGGGCAGGCTCCCTGGGTGGGCTGCAGGGTCTCTGCAGGACGGCCTCCGGCCTAAAGCTCTGGCTTTGGTTAAGTGCTGGAGAGCCATTTACCAGGGAAGCACCATGTGCTAATAATCTCTCAGCTAATATCACACCCAGTGTCATATCCTAATGCTGCAGGAGTCTTGGTAGATGTAGCTTGGCCCTTTTGCTGGTATATCAACCTTGAACTATGTGCTAAAAATACCATGACCTTGATGCAGACAGGTTCCATTGGGTTTGTAGAAAGCTATTTCAGGTGAATGTCCCCTGGCTGCTGGACCTGTAAGGAGTGTAAAGCGAAACGGGGCTTATCTGGGCCTGTCTCTGCTCAGGACGACCCAGGTGCCTTTGAGAACTGGCTGCTGTGTTGACACTCGAGTAACTTAAGCTGCCTGCCACCCGCAGTCCCCTCCCAACAGCTGGTGGCTTGCGCCAGGGCAGCACAAGTGACTGCAGTGTTGGGTTCAGCCACCCCTCGGGTGCCTGGTGATAGCACTTGAGGCCCTGCCAGCTCAGCAGGTCAGGGCACCCAGGGGGGCACACTCAGGCCAGTACGCTCCCCGGGGAACACGCTGAGCCGGCTGGCCCCCTGTCCCAGGGCCTGTGTGTGGTGGGTGGGCCGGAGGTTCATGTGTCCCACAAGCCCAGGCCTGGGCTTGCCTCCATTTGTCTTTCTGCTCATCGCATCTGCTTTGTCCCACGTGGATTCAGGGGGAATCTCTTCACCCGGACACTGAGCGATATCGTGAGCAAAGAAGACTTTGTGCTGGACTCTGAGTATCTCGTCACACTTCTGGTCATTGTCCCTAAGTGAGTGGGCTAGGAAGGTGGGTGGTCTGGGCTCTTGGCCTGTGGTGGTGATCATGGCAGGGAACTAGCCCAGCTCAATGGAGAGGAAGGTGGCGTCCCTGTGGCTGGGACCTCAGGGCCCCCAAGGCAGCAGTGCAGGGAGTAACAGGAGCAGGTGGGGGCTTGGGGCGTGATGGCAGTGACAGAAGCAGCTGTTTCTTGAGCCCCACAGGCAGGAGCTCATTTCTGTCATAGCATGCCCGTGGGGCTGCTGTTCCCTGGTCCTGAGGCCAGGGAGGACAGTGAGCTGGGGCCCAAGGCCACCCCAGGCCAGGACTAGAATGCTCCCAACAGGTCTCTGGCTGACCCCTTCACGTGGCCCTCCATGTCGCCTGGGGCCCTCAGAGAGGCTGGGCCAGGATAGGGCTGGGCAAGGGGTCCCCAGTGCCCAGGGCAGGGCCTTGGGGGATATTTGGGGCTCTTTGGCCCCAGCCCTGCTCACTTCAGTCCTTGGGAAAATGGGTGTACAGCTTCCTGAACACCGAGAATACCCCACAAACTTTTCTGCAAAAGTCACTGAACAACTCTGTCTCCTCGCAGACAAAGCTACACACAATGGCAAAAAACCTACGAATCCCTCTCGGACATGGTGGTCCCTCGGTCGACCAAGTAAGTGAGACCTCACCTTGGCTCCAGGGCCCCTGGAAGACGGGTAGGCACTCTGGGGTACCCAGCCACCAAACGTGCCTCAAGACGCAAGGACCCCCAGCACCCCACACCTGTGCCTGTGGGAGTCCCTTGGCCTCGAGTCCCTCTGCGGCCACACACCCAGCCACGTGCCAGACTCCTTCCAACGTTCAAAACTCCGCTTCCCTGCCCTCTCCTCTAGGAAGCCCTCCCGGATACCTCCCAGCAGAGGTCCCCTTGTTGCTCACAGGGCCTTTGCTACACTCTTAGGTCAGCATCAATTCTTCCCCATCTGAGGGTCAAACAGTGGCCTGGCCATGATGGCCACAGGGCGAACAGGGAGGAAAATAGTCTCTGTGTGGCCTGCTAGCATCTGGGCAGGAGTGGCCAGTGAGGGCTGCAGAAGTGACAGGAGAGGGATAGAGGAATATATTCAAGCTATGACTACCACCAGCTGGGAAAACCAGCATTTCACAGTTGCACTCAGCAGGAAGGATAGATCTCACCATATGACACTGGGCAGAAAAAGCAAGCTGCTCAAGGTACATGCAGCACCAAGCCACTTATTTAAGGTCTAAAAGCAGGCAAAACTGAACCCTGCATGACTGGGGCATATGCCAGTGCCCAGTGGAACTATGGGGGTTCTTAAGGGTGAGAAACACCAAACCCAGCAGAGTGGTGACCTCAGCAGAGAGTGGAATGCAACAGGGAGCGGCACCTGGGGCTTCTACTGTATGGAAATTGTTTATGTCTTCAGCTGGGTAGCCGATACATAGGACATAGTTTGTAATTTTAAAAGATTTGACAGCAAGTCTTGGGCAGCCATGCCATTCATCTGCCTCCCGGCACGCAGCGCCCGACCTGAGGGCAGCCCTGTCCGCTGCCATCGCAGCCTGCAGGCCTCCGCCTGGGGCTCCTGCTGCAAGGCCGGCTCTCCCAGGGTCACTCACTCACAGGAGAGAGCCATCGGGAGCCAAATCAAAGGGTGCAGAGAACAGGACAGTCCCAGCCTGAGGTCCCTGGGGGAGGCCGGAGGAGTAAGCCAGGGACGGGGGGAGGAGGAGGAGCTGGCCCTGGAAGCTGGCCTGCCTGGTAGGAGCGCTCCCTGCTCTCCAGCACTGGCTTTCCGAGGCCAGGTACCTGGGGACGGCTGGGAGCGGCTGCCTCCTTCTCAGACAGGAGGCCCCAGGCTTTCACTGTCCGAAGGCGCCTGAGAGTTCGTGGGGCACCTCTAAAAGGCTCTGGGACCTGGAGGCGGCCCTCATGGGTGTGGGCTCTGAGAACCAGGAAAAGTGACCTGGCCAGCATGTCCCTGAGACCCGGCCTGGGCCTGAGGGCTCCCATTAAGGCTCCTGGCCAGCAGGACTCAAAGATGCTTAGACTACTGGCCCCAACAACCCCTGCCCTGGGGACAGCGACCACAGTGGTGCTGTGGCTTGGAGGCTGTGTCTAGTTGGAACCTTGTGGCCTTGGACGTGAAATGGACATTGTGGGATGGTTTCCACCAACTGGAAGTCTCCCTGCTTCATTATAACCACAGCATGTCAGAGCCTGGCCACCGCAGACGAAGGCCCAGGAGTAGCTCGCTCTAGGGAATTTCACGAACAAGAGACACCCCAGATCTGTGCTCAACTAGCCTGCAGTCTTTTCCTCCCTGCAAGGGCCTGCAGTCAGACCACCTGGGAGCCTGACGCCTCAGCCTGGACGGTGAGGGGAAGGAGCAAGAGAGGCCGCCAAGACCACACAGCCGAAGAGCCGGGCTCCCCACCCCCGGCTGCGGCCGGGGCCCCTATGCAGAGGCCACTGTGCTGCCAGGGACTGCGGTCGCCTCTACTGTGACCCACCTCCGGAGGAAGAAAGGACAGGTCCCTTCTCGCAGGGGACCTAGTGACGAGCCCAGCAAACAAATGCTTCTCTCCGACAGATTGATTGCTGAGGACAATGAGGGTGGCCTCTTCACAGTGACCCTGTTTCGCAAAGTGATTGATGATTTCAAAACCAAAGCCAAAGAAAACAAGTAAGGGCCTCTCCGGGTTTGGTCTGTCCCCACTGGAGGGTCTCTGCTCCAACTGGAAGCTTCTTAGTGACAGACTCTTGTTTGCTTATTTTCAGGTTCACTGTCCGTGAATTTTACTATGATGAAAAGGAAATTAAAAGGGAAAGGGAAGAGATGAGCAGGTTGCTGTCTGATAAGAAGCAACAGTATGTGAGTGAGCAACACAGGCCGGGGATGTTCGTGGAGGTGTTGAGTGCCCCCCCTCGCCAAAGGCCCTGGGGCAGTGGGGTCCTGCCAAGTCCCCCTCAATTCCTACTGTCCCCACTCCCGTGGGGGCGTGTGTTCTCCTGGGGCTGCCAGGAGAAGGGGCTGGGGAGGGCGACAGCCAGATAACATGGAGGTGGTGCATGAGCTGAGAGCCGCACGCCTTCCTGATGCGATCTCTCTGTGAGGCCTGGTACCTTCCCGGCAAGGACTCTTGGCTCCACTTTGCAGGTGGGGAGTCAAGGCTCTCAGAGGATAGAGAACCCTTCCCTGGGAAGAGGACCCTGCCTAGGCCCTCCCCACTGAGGTCCGGCAGGGCAGGCCGGAGCACCTGCGCGGAGGGCGCAGCCAGTGGCCACCCCGCTGCCCTCGGGGTGGTTTCCAGGCGTGGCATGA
Source organism: Smutsia gigantea (assembly GCA_032199065.1). Taxonomy (NCBI): domain Eukaryota; kingdom Metazoa; phylum Chordata; class Mammalia; order Pholidota; family Manidae; genus Smutsia; species Smutsia gigantea. The sequence goes on from JAVSCE010000051.1 coordinate 109,674, forward strand.
TGTCCTGTCGCCAGCACCTGTAGTTACCTCCCCTGTGCTTAGCAAAGAGTGGGTGCTTATCCTTGAGACTTCTGCCACCGCCACTTAGGAACGTCTTATGTGTGAGGACAGCTGAGCTGAAGAGGGAGAAAACCAGATTTTCATTTTTGAAATATGAACAGTGCAGCCTTGGGAGTCGCTCCACCGCTCTGTAAAATGGGCAGACTCCAGATGTGGCACCGCAGCCACAGAGCAGGGCCGTCTGGGGGGTCCCCTCGGCCCCATCCCTACCAGGGCGGGTTCCTGGAGAGACTTCCGACTCAGCCTCTGGTGTAGAAAGGAAGGGAAGAATGAACAGAATGTACTTAAGGTCTCTTGGAGAAAAGTCGGTGTGTAAACATAAAGCTGGAAGTGTGTGCCTGGCTCAAGAGCAGGAAGTGCTTTTGTGTGGCAAGTGTCTGCCCCGGGCCTTCTCCCACGTCAGGCTGGGGAATTCCGCACGTCCAGCCTGACCTTTGTGGGTCACAGGCTTATTTCATACGGACTCCAGACAAGCCACCCCCTCAGGAATGAGCCTCCAAAATGGGGTTCTTAGAGCCCCAGGCCTGACCCATCCCACCTTGAGGAGGACACAGGAACTGGCCATTTTAAAACGTGCGTGGGAATTGTAAGCCACCTCCCAAGCAAAAACAAGCACACACACACACGTATGTAGACACGTGTGCACACTAGGTGAGCACACGCTTCACAGACCCCAGTCTGTGGGGCTCAGGCTGAGGCTGACTGACCCTGGGCAGGACGGGTGTTCCGCTGCCCAGCAGGAGCTGAGAGCCAAAGTGCTTTCCTGTAACTGCGGCTGCGCAGAAACTCGCCTCACGTAGGAACACTCCAGCGTTCTCTTCCGTTGAGTCTTTTCACTGCCTGCTTACATCCCGGCCACCAGCCCCTGCACAGTGGTTCTGGACAGGAGCTAGGCAGTGGCAGCTTTCACGAGTGTCCGGGCGGGCGGCCCTGCCTGTAGCACAGGTGATCCCGTGCTGGCTCAGACCCGAGGGTCAAGGTGATCCACAGCCCGACACCTGCCACCTGGGGCTCAGGTTGCCCGCTGGAGCTTTTTTTATGCAGCGTAGACTTCTCAGCCCCAGGCTGCCCCGCGGAGGCCTGCCAGGTCTCTCCGTGGACGGGAAATGGAGCTCTGAAGGAGACACACTAACTCGGAAACATTTAACTCTTGAAAGACTTGCTGTGTGCCAGCTAGCTGCGGGCAGCTGGGGTCAGCTGGGGTCAGCTCTGCCCCGGCTGCTTGAGAACCGCTTTGCCCCTCAGCCTCTTTGGAGGTGGGTGTGACCAGCACCCCACACCCTTTTTGTTACTTGTCAGCAAGGGGTGCAGAGCTGAGGTCCTGAGGCTCCAGTTCCCTTTGAGAGTAGAGTGGGGTTTCCCTGTGCTTCCCAACTGTTTGTAGAGAAAGATGGTACAAGTGGAAATGTCCTACAGCCCGCCTCACTGACTTGTGCAGGGCGCATCCTTAAGGGCACTCTGAGTGCCGAGGAGGCTGCCTGGGCTGGACTTGGTGGAGACACCTTGGCTTTGCCAGACAGATGGCCCTGCAGGCAGAGCAGTCTCCACCCCCAGGGCTGTCCCTGTCCTTGTTGCCGGTGGGGGGATGTCCTGAGGCCAGGATAAGGGAGGAGATACAGGAACTGACTCCTCTGCCAGCAATTGGCTCTGTCCCTGGAATACAGGACAGAGACTTGAGCATCCCTGGGGCTGACGTGCACTGGTCGCATGTCCAGTCCAACCAGCACGCGAGTCTTGAGGGCGGGCCAGCATTCCTGAGCTTGCCCTCACGTGCTGTTCAGGCGATGAGAATTATTTCTGTTTGTGATGCATGTTTGCTCAAAGATTAATAAATCATTTCTGTGCCTTTAGCTAACTTCCTGTGTTGCTCTTAAAAAGGGATCATCCACCTTCCCGGACCACAAGGTTAAGGTAACCCCGCTAGGTAACCCCGCTAGGCCCGCTGCGGGGCAGACGGACAGAGAGAGAGAGAGTGAGGGCGAGGGTGAGGTAAGCAGTACCCCAGGAGCCCTGGGGTTCCCTGGCTCGCATGTCCTCGCCAGCGCAGCATCTCTGAGAAAACCAATCCTTGGCTTTTCTGTTATCTAAAATGGCTTTGGAGGTCTTAATTCAAGGAGCCCAGAATCATGCCTTCCTCCTAATCTGCAGGGCCTCTTTGGAGCTGCCCCCACCCCCAGCAATGAATGGCGCTCGTTGGTCAGGGTGCCTCTGCCCTGCCTGGAGGTGGCTGAACCTGGTGACGGGGCAGGCCCTGCTGGTGGGGGGGTGGTTGGGCAGCTCGGCTGCCTTCTCCGGGCTGCCCTGGCTGGACTCACCCCTGACCTTTGTGGGCAGGTGGAGGTCCCAGGTGGGAGCTCAGAGCCTTTGCTCCAAGACTCTGAGCTCCCCCCAGGGACCACCCCAGCATTAGTGACAGCTGTTGTGGCCCCCATGGGTTGTGGCCACGTGAGGCAGAGCTGTGAGGAACACCCTGCAAGCAGCTGGTGGATGATGTCAGGATAGAGGGCGAGCCTACCTCGGAGGTGGGCCCCTTGGCAGCACAGTCACACGGACACCTGTCAGCTGCCTGCTAAAAGCCCTGAGGTCAGGGGCTGCCCAGTGCTGGAGGCCTGGTCTGTGGTGGCCCGGCGCATGTGCCGGTGGCTGGCCCTCTGCGCTTCCCAGGCACCAGTCATCCTGGAGAATATGGGCCTGTGCCTTTCCGCGACCCTGTCTGACCAACTTGCTGCTTCTGCTGGCCCTGGGCATTTCTTCTCAGCACAGGGCTTGCTGTCAAAACCCATGTCCGTTCTTGGCTTCGCGTTGGGCCGAGTGACCAGGAGGGATCGCCCACTCTCCTGTCTCCGCAGGGCCCACTGTTGCGCTGGCTCAAGGTGAACTTCAGCGAAGCCTTTATTGCCTGGATCCACATCAAGGCGCTGAGGGTGTTCGTGGAGTCCGTGCTCAGGTGTGTGGAGGGGATGTCCGCCTTGGGCTGTCCTGCTGCGGGAGGCCAGGAGGAGCCAGCTTGCGGGCCACAGCCCCCCACCAGCCCCTGCAGCTTCCTCTGGGACATGCCCTGGCCCTCCTGCCCTCCCTCTGCTCCCTGTGGCTCTCGGCAACCTGCTTAGGATTTCCCAGGCCGAACCAAGTTCCTCTCAGCCCTGTGGTCCCCTGCTGTCCTGAGCTCTGTGTCCCTTTCCTGCCAGATTCGGGGCAAGTGTCTCAGTATCTCCAGCAGGAGCTGCACACCCCTCCATGCAGCCTGCTGGGGCCCAGCAGCTCTGGGCAAAAAGACCAGCCCTGTCTCAGTCCTGCACCTCTGAGGCTCAAGGCTGCACAAAAATAAAGCCCAATCCAAACCGAACCAAAACCAACAAAACTTACTTTGCCTTATTGTTTTTTTTTACAAAAAGCACAATGTTTTCCTGTGGAAAAATTGGAAATCATAGATAAGCAAAGAGAATGAATAAAAATCACCTGTAATTTTAACACCAAGAGAAAACACTGCTAATGTGCTGGTGTAAGCAACTTCAGGTTTTTTTTCTTTTAGTTTACAGATACGCATTTTTACTAAACTTTTACAAAAATGAAATCAAGCAGTAAATATTTTTTTGAAGCCTGCTTTTCTGCTGTGCTTTAACCATGTCCTGTGTTGGTAAGGATTGGGGGTCTTGGCTGCACCACACCCGGCTGGCTGTACGAGTCTCCCAGACGCCCCCTACCCCTGCTCTCGGCCTGCTGCGGCCTGAGGCTCTGGGGCGTCAGTGGTCTCCCCAGCCCTTCCCTGGTCTGCCCGGCAGGCTGCCCCAGGGCTTCCCAGCTGTCACCTGGCTCACTGTTCCCTACTTTCCCTCCCCAACATGCTTCCTCTGGCTCCTGGTCCTGCCCTTCGCCCACCTTCATTTGCAGGCTTCTGGATGTCTGGCTTGTCTTACCTCCCCTCCCACCGGCTCCTCCGTTAATGCCAGCGACTGCAGGTCCTTCCTGGCACCAGGCTCCGCGCCTCAGGGCCCGCAGGGACACCGCAGCTCCCTCCTCCTCATATCCTGCCCCTGTGCTCCCCCCATCCCCCCGCCACGCCCCCAGCTGGCCTGTCGTCCCCCCTTGGCTTTGTGTCTTCCCTTCACCTCCTACCGCCGCTCTCCCGCTCCTGCCATGAGGCTCTTGCCTGGCTCTCTGCCCGTTCATCCTCCCCGTGGCTGCTGTGGTTTTGTCCAAACACAGATCAGACCTGACGGCAGCTCTGCACCGTCTGCCCGTCTCAGAGGCCTGTGGTGGCAGGAGTGGGGGTGTCGGGGCAGGGGGAGGGCCGCTGTGCTCAAGGTGGCCTGGAGTGTTGAGCCAGCGAGAGCGTAGATGGGCCCAGACGGACCCTGGTTGCCTCAAAAATCAGTGGTGCTCAGGCCAGATACAGTGTAGCCTGTCCCTGCCTTACGGGATGCCCATTTGGTCAAGAGAGAGGTAGAGACAAAGGTCTTTGCTACCTTGTTCAAACCCAGTAAAAACAAGAATTACCCTGAAAGTGTATGCAGACATTAGTCTTCTCTAAGTGATCAAGGCATGACTTTATTTTTCCTGTATAGAGGTGTAATATATGAGCACTGTAAAAAAATTTCAAGTTTAGAAATATATACTCTGGGAAGAGTTCCTCATGGGCCTACTGTCCACAATCACAGTTAACGGTTTCAAGGCCCTTCTTGTCCCTCAAATGGGATCATCTATACTTAATGTTCAGCAACTTGCCTTTTTCATCTGCTCTGCATTGTGGTCTTGTCAGTATGTACAGAGCCACTGATCCTTCTTAATGGCTTTTTCATATTCCATCCTATGGAGAGACGGTATTCTAAGAAAAGAGATGTGAACTATTAAGTTCATTGGAGCAGACAGGTCCCCCTGCTTCCCTGTTCCTGACTTCCCACTGGCCTTTGGCCCCCCCGTCAGCCCTCCCTGCTGTCTCCCTCCTCTCAAAGCGGATCTTGTCCTCCCCCTACCCATGCTGCCTTCGGTCTCCCAAGGGCCCCAGGCTGTGTGGGCTCAAGGTGACCCCGCCCCCACCTCTCCTCCTCCCAGCTCCCAGGGCTGTCCAGAAGCCCACCCCACGTCCTCAACTACGCCCCAGCAGTTATCCACCTACCTCCTACAGAGATTCTGGGAGGAAGGCGGCAGCCCCGAAACCGAGAGGCGGATGGGCTGAGAAAGTGGTCAAGGGCTTGGGGGCTTGATTTGGGGGCAGGGGGCAAGCACTCACTCAGTCAGCATTTAATAAGTGTTTGTGGAGTGCCCCTCGTTCACCAGCCAAGGGGATGCAACAGTGAACAGGGTAGATGCACACCTCTGCCCTCGAGTGGCTCCCAGGCCAGAAAGGGAAGAGACCTCTAAAGACAAGATTACTGGTCCAGGAACTGCAGCCTCTGAACAGCGTGCCCGTAACTGTGGTGGTGCCCAGGTTTGCAGGGTGGCAGCGGGTTTGTGTGCAAGTGGCATTGATGGTCCAGTTCTGTTTGGGAGCTGGAATGCCTGTCCTTAACGTGGGCGCGGGATCAGTGACCCCTCCACTTGAGAAGGCTGCAGGACACTCCTCAGCACCTCCACGGTGAGCGGGGGCAGAGCCGCTCTGGCACTCTCCGCACGAGCTGGGGGTGTGCAGCAGGTTTCTGGAGAGCCCTGGCAGCTGGGCTACGATAGGAAGGAGCCAGGAAGGCAGACAGACAGGGAACTGCTCATTGAGGTGAGATGGGTTGCAATCCCTCTGCTCACCTCCCTTGGGGGACCAGAGGTTTGATGACAAAGGGGAGGGAGGACAAAGAGGGCTGTCCTTCAAACTGACCTAGCCCGCACGGACTGCCATAGGTCAGCATCTGCAGGCTTCTGTGGCACTTAACCTCTTAAAAGATGTAGGCGTGGTCCCAAATCTGGTGCCCGCAGGCACGTCGCATTCCTGACCCGGCTGCCCAGTGTCCCTTAAGACAGAGCAGGCAGGCGCCCCGCTCAGCTGCAGCGGCAGTAGTAGCGCATGCTGGCGAGCAGCTCTGCATGTACCGTCTTCCTTTTCCTGCAGACCCAACAGACCACAGCCACTCTGTGAGCACTTTTCACTGTCAGCAACCAGGAGTGGGGACCAGGGAATCATTTATGGATATTGGTTGGGAAATAAAAGCTAAATAATACTGACATTTTGCCACTATCAATTATTTGTCAAAGTAAAAGGGCTTTTAAGGACGCTTGTCAGGCCTGGGGCTGCTCTCACATACCTGGACTGGGCAGCATGAAGAACAGGCAATATGTACTGGACATCTGAGCATTTGCTCATTGATAGTGTATTTTAAAAACCTGACAATAGAAAATGCATGTTTACTATTTATATAGTACTCAGTACATACCTTAATTATTCTGCCATACCACCACAGGAATATCCCAGCTAGCAGTTTTTAAATGTACTCAGGCATACAAAGGCCCATTTAAGATTTTTCTATCCAAGAACTCAGCAAGAGGATTCAATGATCTTGATAAAGCAACGCTTTGGTTACTCTTTGCAGAGAATAAATCAGCTAAGTCAGGTTTTCGACAAATGCTGTGCAGTTGGAACTTCAGTCCAGGGGTCTGCGTTCAGTCTGAGCACATCCTGATCACACATGCCTGCGCGATGACCTGTTTGGCTCTAGTCAAAAACTATCACTGTCAGAGTGGGTTAGCATGTTCTAGAGATTTTTCTATCTAGAAAGAACTGTTACAATCCTAGACACTTCACTCGAGTTGTATTTTCTTGAGCTATGTTGGTGGAAGCTCCCCATTCTTACTAGACCTTACTCTCATCAGGTTTTCACGCACATTTTCATTTGTAGCGACTTATCTACACATTGTCTTTTAAGGTATGGACTTCCAGTGAATTTCCAGGCAGTGCTTCTCCAGCCTCATAAGAAGTCATCCACCAAACGTTTAAGAGAGGTTCTTAACTCTGTCTTCAGACACCTGGATGAAGTGGCAGCGGCAAGTATACTGGATGTAAGTACATGATCCAGAAGCAGCGTGCTTCTTCTACAGTAAGGTCAGCCTTCCCACATGGGACTTTCCAAAAATGGCACTTGCCAGACTATTTATGCAAATCTGCATTTCACAAATGTCAAGAGTATGACAAGGAAGAGAACTGTGTGTGTACTAGTGGGTGCGCTGTGCAGGAAATACAGTCACAGCCTAGACAGCCTCCTCAAAAATGTGAAGACAAAATAGGAAATTAACTTACACACTTAGAACAACATACTATGTCTTCTTTTGTAGGCATCCGTGGAGATCCCTGGATTACAACTCAACAACCAAGACTATTTCCCTTATGTCTACTTCCACATTAACCTTAGTCTTCTTGGCTAGAAAGAAGAGCTGGCTCCTGTAGAGGGAGGCTTTTTTTTCATTAGCCTGAGAACAGTTTTAAGTGTCCTACAGAATTCAGATTTTTAGAGAAATTGCTCACAAGTCAGTTACGGTTGTATTTATTTTTTTTAAGTTACAATAAAGAAATGCTCAGTCCTTTTCTGTTATATTCTAACATAATTCAAAACTTCAATTTTCTGAATGTGTTATATAGATGGTGACTGCCTAGGAATTGGTAATCCGCTACTGTATTTCATGTCTTAATGGATAGTTTTGTGAGGCTTAGGAATAGCATTAAAACCTTGAGCAGACTGTATAACCAGCTATGTCCCAGCTATGTCCCCTAGTAAGTCACTGGTGGTGGCCCAAAGACGAAATACTGGGCATGAAGTGCAGTTCTCAATGACAACCCACCATTTTCCATTCTTCTCTATCAACTTGCTTCCCGTTTCACTTACAGATGGAACCTGGCTCAGGACGCGTGTATAATCTGTGTTGTGGCAGGGATCCGGATGGTGTCACTGGAATCACAGGTCTTTAGGGAGGAAAGACATCAGTCATCCCTTCATAGTACTAACTTACTGGCTAAACATCTGACTCTGAATTTGTGATGTGGACACTAATTTTGTACCTTTATTGGCATTGTCCAAAATATTTTATTCTTTAATGGAAAAAAGCCATTAATATTCAAACAAAAGGGTCACATTAAAAAACATACATAAGAAACAGCCTCCAAGAACATTCAAGCAGCAGTCAGAGGAAGGGAAAAAAATGTTTCAATAGCTCATCAGTTTTCTTCAAAATATTACTTGACAGACAACCCCATTCCTTGGCTACAATTCATAGAATTTTTCATTGTTTTCTTGAGATGCAAAAGTTTACTGTTGCAGTGTTTTCAAATGACCGATCAAGTGCTACTTCTTGGTGAGAAAGGCCACTGGTAGATTCATTTGATTGTAAAGAATGTTCCTTCACTGCTTGGAAAATCTGCTCCCAAGAAAAGAAAACGGAGGTCTATGTTGAGCCTCTCAGAGCTCATCCTTCTCAAGGTCGTCCAGCTCCACGTCGCTGAGATCGATGTCATCTTCCACAGGAAGCTGTAGAACACAAAACCGCCATGAGGCCAGCAGAGTGGGGCGACCTGAGAAGTCCTACAGACTCCTGACAACAGAGCCAGTTTCTCCCCAGTTCACTCCTGCTTTTAGCTTTGCCAATTATTATATATACGGAAAAGCCAAGAGCTTAAATGAAACATGATTTTAACTTATCATCTACCTCTTTAAAACTCAGAGCTATTTAACTTGCCCTTTGGAGGAAGGCAGGGCTGAAGCATGCAGGAATAAATGCTAATTTCAAAGCTGTAATTCTGCATTTCTCTGAGACAGTAAATGAATTCCAGGTTAAATGTTTCCTTTAGGGGCAATGCTTAGGAAAAGAATCTCATTACTGGAATTTATCTTGGTTGTCTGTCAATGACAATGACATGCAGCACTTTTAACAGAGACGTTGGGAAGCAGGTCTTGAGATAAAGAAGCTTTCTAAGGCCACGAGGGCATCCTGTTTTTGGCATTATGCCAAGGTTTAGGTCCGATGGGAACTTGGTTTACAAGTAGCAGAGGTGCACAGCAGGGACCAGGAAAGCAGAAAGAGCTGGACAAGCCCCCGACAGCACAGCCTCGGTCTGCAGCTCACCTCGCCATCCTTGCCGTCCCAGGGCTCCGTGGTGCTGATGGCAGGGAAAGCCCCACCTCCTACAGGTGCTGTAGATCCACGCCCGAAAGAAAGCTCCCTTGGGGGAAAAGGACCAAAACAAGCACATGCTTTTTCAATGGACTGCTGATGCTGGTGAAGAAAGAATGTTTTAGCGTAATGACCTGATGACTTGCTCACTGTTTATGTAGAGGCACCTCTCACCTCTTACTCCTGAAAAATACCTCACGAACAGTATCTTTTCCATCAGGGACAATAATATAACTGGGCATGAAATTCCTGAGGTCTCAGCATCCAATAAAGCCAGTTACTACCAATAATTTTAAAAAAGACCAAACATATTTCGCTAAATACGAATTATGTAAAAACTACCAAAGCTGCTCTAGAATATGGGCAAAGCCAACACAACACTGACACTTGATTAACAAAACTCTAGGCCAACTTAAGGCCCCAGAAAGGCTTTTGAAAAGACAGTATCTTAAAACTAAAATGCAACTCCTTCCCTCAGATTGGTAACAGCAGGAAGGAGCACTAAACCAGCTCGGGCACTAGAGGCCCTCTCAAGATCGGGAGAGGGTAGGGCGCTTCGTTCTCTCCCAACTCAAGCTTTAAGTCACAGAAGAATTATACATGAAACAGCATGTTAGGTCTTGACTTTGGCAGGTATTGCTAAAAAGCCTTTCACTGGAAAGATGCAGAGAATATCACCAGACTGTGAGCAAACCTTTAAAAGGAGCCTGCGAGTATCCTCTGGTGAAGGGTGCTTGGAATAGGGGTAAAAGAGGAAAACAAAACAAGACAGGATGGCAAATTTCCTGTAATGTGTTTGACCAGTTATTTTGTATGTTGGGAAAACTGGGTAGTTTTACCCACTGCACCTTTGCATTTTTTACAATGTGTATCAGTGGTTCCTAAATGGGGGCAATTCAGCCCCCCCACCCCAGGGACATCTGGCAATAGCTGGAGTCATTTTTGATTGTCACGACTGTGTATGGGGGGGTGCTCCCTGCATCTGGGGTACAAGCAGGAGTACTAGCGTCCTGTAATGCACAGGACAAAGAACTCTCTGACCCAAATGGCAAGAGTGCCCAGATGAGAAACGAGGTACAAATACCAGTTACATTCAGAAAACAGGGTGATAAATACACTTTAAAACCCCACTTTACCACCACTCACTGAGCAGCTGAGGACATAATGCTATCATACCAATGTACAGGCAGAATACAGAGGTATTATTGCTAGTTTCCTACTCAGAATCAGCAGCAAGAAAAAAACAAACACTAATGGAAAGATGCCAAACTTTTAAGTAGGAACAAAATTCTAAGGGAACTGTATGTGCCTTCAGGGCACAGTTCAATTGTTTTTTTTTTTTTAAAAAAGGCTTTTAATAGCTCATTTCTGCTCCTCCCCTTTGCTTTTTCTTTGTAGGGCTAAATGCTAACAGTCATCTTTTAATTAAGGGAGCCCTGAGAACAGGCTGCTGCTTAAACAAACCAAACAGCAACGAACTGATAAAAAATTCAACTCCTTCGTTTGCATAATGCACAATTACATACTTATATTTTCTGGCTGCCGCTCAAGAGGAACACAACATGGTATTTTTTCAAGGAAAAATACAGAAATCACTAATGTCTCGGGTTGACTGTAGTTCTCAAATGCTGCCACTCCACTTACAAATTGTTTTGGTTTCATCATTACTGACTTAGATGAGTTGCTGGACAAATGGCACATTTACACTGACGGTACTTTTGTCATTGGTGTTCCAGTAAAGAGCCAGGCTGCATGGGCACGTCTGTGGTTTCAGGTACCCATGCTGGTGCCTCTTGCCACTGATGGGCAGATGCATACACCAGCCTCAAGCTCCAGCAGCATCCTCACTGCTGATGTCCTCTGAGTGCAGTCAGTCTTCTCAGAAAACAAGATTCTATGGAGGTAGGAACAAGTATGCCAACACATATGTTGTTTCCTTCCTATTCATTACTGCATATTTTTTCTTCACTGGTAACCAGGTGGGTTCTGAGGTTTTCTGTTACCTCCAAGATGCAACATGTGAGAACTGGTGGCCTGTATGTTCTCGAGCACAAAAATAATTGTCTCAAGTTTACATCATGCTGTTGTTCCCTCTTTTTTCCATGAAGCATTGGCCTCTGCCTCTGTACTTAAAGAACTAGAAAAGGAAAACTGGCTGAAAATAAATGTGAATAAAATTAAAGCTGGGGTTAGAACCTGTTAATTTCCAGTGAGTCCAAAGACTCATCTATTTCCTACGATTTTTGACATTGGAATTAGCTGTTGAAAAGGATGAAGTATATCTGATAAGTAGTCTTCCTGTCAGTGTATGTGTCAATGAGCACACATTTGAGAAAACGCACAGGGGCCATGCCTCTGATGAAGTTGGTTGTAGGAGGAACTGACTAGCAGGGTAGGATAGAGAGCTCCGTAAGTCGGGTTTTGAATCTGAGGATCAGGGTTGTTTGTACAGTGTTGAAGTCACTGAAGTAAATACATGCATCTTTCAAATAACTACACTCCAGAGTGAAAACGGATGAGACATGCTGCTTCTAACAGTGTAAATGTGCCATTTGACCTCACTGAGGATGGCAAGGCGGCGTGAGAACAGGGGAGAAGTGTCTATCATTCAGTACACAGAATACGTCCATGGGCAACAACAAAGCACAGAAGGACGACTTAAAAGCTCTTAATTTATAAGCAACTGGTTCTCCAGAATGTCAAATGCAAGATGATTCCATTTATTGCCTGGTCTATAGAAACTTATTTTGAAACCCAAAACAACAACAGAACCAAAGAGAAAAAACAAAAACAACTTAAGAAAGCAAGAAATTACCTCAGAAACTCATTAATGCCCTGCTCACTGAAAGATCCTTTCAGAAGAGCAAATTTCATTTTGCGTGCATTAATGGCTGCCATGGCTGGGTACCCAAACCCGCCAATCCCCAAAGCATTCTCCAGGTCAGACTGGGCTCCAGCTTCTGTCCACAGCCACCTAGGAAAGCAGAATGGTTTTTCAGGGTAAAGATCCCTTTCAAGTTAGTTAGAATCTACTAGCAGATCTCAAGTAAAGAACAAAAGATGGTACTTCAAATATTTCATGGAATGGGTGGAGAAATTTAAAAAATAATGTATTCTAGATATGCTTGTAAGTAATGACAATTCTATTATATTCCCTAAATTCTAACCCCGGAAGTCCACAAAATGGATTAATCTATAAAGTTTTTCTCCCAGTCCCCCAAATACCGTCCACTAAACCTGATGAATTTTCTGTCTTTGTTACCTGAAATTCTACCAGTATCATCTGGGTTATTATGCATGCTCCTGAGAAGTGTACTTCTTTTAAAATATTAAGGGTATGTCATATTTAATACATATAAAAATGCTCAAATTTCTTTACTCAATTTCTACAGTGGTGAATAAAGCACTCAGAACGCAGTCTTCTGTAGGCACACATAGTCTTTGCTGAACGGGAGGAGGATGTGCAAGGTCACTGTGAGAGTGACAGCAACTGATATTGAGGATGAGAAAGAAAAAGATAAAGTGGGAAGGAGACAGAGACAGATGGTATTTTAACAAATTGCCCAGAGTAGCCCTTACTCAGGAGTGGGTAAAAAAAACACACCTCTGTATTTCTTTATCTAGCTCTCAAAGCTATACTAGAATTCAGCTATGTCACTAATTAAGTTTTGGCCTGCTTTTGACCCCAACCACCCTTTAAAATGATTGCTGAGAAAAATGTATGCCACGGTGTAAATATGTCTAATAAATAAGAAAGCTGCATTACTTTTCTTCCTTGATGATATTTTTATATCTTAAACATGCCAAAGTGAAACAGGAACATATCCTACAGAAAACAGGGAAGCAGACACTTTCAAGCAGCACTACACTCCCCTATCTAATGATACCTAGACTGTGTGCTCATAACTTACCCCCACATTTTCTTTTTGTATTTGTCTGCCAACTTCAGAAGAACTTCCAAGTAAGAATTTCTGCCTGCAGCTCCTGATTTAAACAGACAAAATTTCTTAAAGGTAAAAATAAAGGAATCTATAAGATTAATCCACTTAGAAAGTGCTCACAGAGCAGACAGCACAGAACAACTGATGGACAGTGGATGAGTCTCCGCCCATCGTACCAGTATCAAGAATATGGGGCAGCACAGCCACGACACAGAGCTGATGTTCCTCACATGTCTTCTTGGCAATGTCTTCGTTGATGATCTGTGGGACCCAGAACACAAGGGATGGTTGGAAGGCCACCGACACAAAACTCAAAAGGTTAAGCTTGAAAACAAAGACTTAGCATCATCACTTTCATTAAAGAGCAAAGCAATTCAAGAGACAGATAAGACTTCTCCCAAATAATACCACCTTGCAGGCACCCTAGAAATGCTCTGTAACAGATTTCTGTTAGTTGTTCCTAAGCCACGTGCTCTGGTGGTAGCGAGGCATTTGCACATGTACATGGTCTCTGAAATCAGAACGCCTGGGCATAGCCTGGCTCTCACACCTAATCATTTAGCTACATAGACATTTACACATATTATGAATTTGGGCTTTCTGTGCCTCAGTTTCCTCATATGTAAAACAGAGATAAAAACAGTACTTCCCTCTAAGTGTTCACATGAGAAAAATACAGGTAAAAGCAAGAACTGCCTGTTACATGAACAGGCATGCCGTAAACGTTAGCTATCCCTGAGAGCCAGCAAAGAGCAATAGGGTCCATTCTACTTTTCAGACACTTCGGTACACTTCTGCTCAGAGAGCAATTATTTTAGTACTAAAAGTTATGAAAAACAGCAATTTCTCAAACAGGTTTTCCCCATTTGAAAGTACAAAAACATTCTGACAAGAGCATTTTAAAGGAGAAGGGAAAGAGCTCATTTGTAAAGGCAAAAAGAATGTCATGACTGCTTCAAATCCCCCGGGATCCAACTGGACCAGGGCCCTTATCATGTGGATGACTGAGGAGGTTTACCTCAAGCAGCTCAGGAGGGGGCGCATTGTCAGAAAACAAATCGAGGGCCCGAGAAACGATGTCTGATCTTGTCCGCCCCCCATCGTAATCCACAGGAGACTCGCCTTTCTGAAATATCTTGATTGTAGGAAATCCCCTAATCTATTAAAAAATAAAAAAGATCAGAGTATAAAATCAAATCACCATTTAATAAGAAATAATCATTATGGTTTCTAACTTTATAATAATGTAACAGAAATACTCCCAGCATGTATCAATGTCTAACAGATGACAGGCAGAGTGTCTGTTAATCAAGGGGCTTTGATGGTCCGCCAGGCCAAGCCGAATCTCCTTCAAACCCTGGATACTTAATACAGAATCTGCTCTAGAATAAACAGACCAACCTCAAAAGCTGTATGAACAACCTGTAAGAGCTTCAGCAAGCTGAAGGAGCCCCTAAAACGCAGAGCAGAAGTGAGATACTAGGTAACAAAAATAAACCCCGAGTCAAGACTTAACTGTTTTTAGCTCTGACAGTATTCCTTACAAAATGGCTAAACATCTCCCCTTGTGCCTCACAGGGAGGCCTGGAGTGTTGGATGAAGTAAAAGTTGGGAATACTGTGTATTTCTCATCGGAGAAACTGGCCCTACCAATGTGCTCACCCCGTATCGGCTGGCCAGAGCCTGGTTAACTGTAGCATCCACGGCTGCGAGCTTCACTTTTCCTTTCGTTTGCTCTTTCACCTCTGTAGCCGCAGCGGCCCACTCTGGCTCTAGGCTATAGAAAAACATTTGTACTATTAAAAGTGCATTTTCAGTCGCAGCACAAATACTTTTAACTGATGTTTATGTTTCTCCCCAGCCCAGCTAAATCACACTTGGAAAATGTTTGGTGTGTAGCTTTACGAAAGCTTCAAGCCATCCTTCACATTCACTTCCTTTTCACACCCTCTCCCACCTCCCACACTTGGATGCTAGCTCCCAGTTAGTCTTTGAAAATATGATGGAGGAAAGAAACTTGGCACTAATGCCAGTGTTTTAACATTCGTTTAGTTAGAGGTTTTCTGGAGGAGACCTCGATGATTATTATCTGGTTCAGCTTCTTCAAAGTGAGCTAGATGAACACAGCTGACCCTTGAACATGGGTTTGAACTGTGTGAGTCCACTTACACGTAGATTTTTTTCAAGGAATATATGGGGAAATTTTTTTTGGATTGGGACAATTTGAAAAAAAGTATCCTTTTCTTCAGCTTACTTTAAGAATACAGCATATGATACAACATACAAAATGTGTTGATTCTCTGTTTATGTTACTGGTATTCCAGTCAACAGCAGGCTATCAGTAGTGAAGTTCTTAGGGAATCAAAAGTTATATGCAGATTTTCGACTACATGGGGTGGGAAGTTGGTGCCCCTAGCTCCATGTTGTTCAAGGGTTAGCTGTATATTCTAACCACTCTGACTTAAAAAACACTTGGTAAAAAGCTCTTACTTTTTGCAGTGTCCACACCAAGGAGCATAAAATTCAACCATCCAAATATCTTCACTGTCAAGGACATTCTTATCAAAGGTGTCGTCTGTCAGCTCAATCACATCTTTCTTGCTTGAACTTTCACTTCTACCCTGTCATTTGTGAATTAAACATTAAACTACAACTTGGCCAAAAAGAACACTATTACTAGCCTAAACATATATATAACAATAACTGCTTCTGTATCTTAATTAAGTTTTTAGTTTTTCTTTCAAGGGAAACTATTTCACTCACACTGCAGACATTCACTTTTTTTTACTTGGGAAACAGTATTTACTTTCAAATAATTACCAGTACATTAGTACCACATATAACATACATCTTAACTCTATCCTGCTTTTTTTATTCAGAAAGCACAACACAGCTCAAAGAACCACCTTAGTGACACTATTCTGAGTGACTCAGGCATGGCTGCCGGTTCAGCCCAGGATGTTAAACATACCTACAGCTACTGCCTTTTCATAGAGAAAGTGCCTACTGCTCAAGAAAGTTAAAAATAACATTTAATCCTTTTCTTTTTTCAAAGAACTTGTTTTACCACTAAACCTAAGCAGCCATGAGCACTGCTGTACCGTGCCCGCTGCCTGGGCCAAAAGCCATGGAGTCAGGGCAAGACAGCTGTGCTCCCCACATGCCTAAGTCTGAAGTAAGAGGCAGAGCGGGAGACCCCTGGTCACCTCTAGTTCTGCATAAGGAAGCTAGTTTTACTGGTCTCCTAAGAGAGCGAAGGGTCATGTATCTGTATTTGTTGGTAAGAACTTAACACCTTTTCTAAGAGCATAAGTACATCATGGTTCAACTTCATATTTCATACAAGGACATCGAAAATACCAAGGCATGGGTCAGGAACTCCATTCTCTTCTTCCCTATCCATTTCTGAAGAATTTTCGAGGGGTTTCAGGCTGACTGCCACACATACAGGCCAAGAGATGATCCAAATTTCACTGTTTGCCCAAAGTCTTCCTGGTTTCTGTCTCTCCACTTTGGAACTACAGAATGCCGTGGGACCCCAGAGCCCAGCTCCTTGGCCTGGGGCACCTTCTCCCTCTGCAGTCTGAGCTCTTCTATTTCAGCCCTGAGCCAAACAAACCGATTTTGGGGCCTGGTTCTTGGACTGCAGCTGTGGTAAGATGCCTTAGGACTGACTGGTGGTTTGGGGTTTTTTTTTTTAAGTCATGTTGTACATCTGAAATACTGATGATTCTAAGGAAGCCAAATGAGCAGGTTGGGTGGCTGACTCCCTGTTATAATCCATCCTCTACAAGGAGTCACAAAGACACTTTACAAACTGACGTTACACAGACTTACTGGTTTTCCAGAGCTGTAGCCACCAGCCCTTCCCCCAAGGCGATCCTTCACGAGCTGGCGCAGAGCACTGAGAGCAGCGTCTACGACGGCTTCAGCAGTCCTGCCACCTACAGGAAGACAAGGGACAATCAAATGAACAGGCAGTGGCGGGCTGAGTGCTTACCTGACAGTCTCTGAAGACCTGCCCCTTTACACATTCATCAGCTTTAGCTGATGTGCAAACAGACCAATACACGTGTGCTTAAGAGCTAATTTCTCCCTTGAATGCATTCTGCACTGGACTTTACACTTTACAAATCCTCTTCTTCAGTTTTACGCTATTAGTGTGAACAAGAACACCCTGTTCATCTATAGATACCACCTAGTAATGAGAATAATTCACTACTGTTTACTGAATGTATAACATGCTCACAAATGAGTAAGAAGCTATTATCTAGTTAAGAAAGCAGGGAAATTCCTAAATACAGAGTATGAAAATGAGGAAAACAGATGAAACTATTTCTAAGAGATAATGGACAGAAAGACTGGAAAAGTGGGATATGACACGGCTGAAGCTAAGGAACTGAAAAGTAACACAGGCCCCTCTTTCCCATCCTGCTTAAATTAAAGCACTGTCACTCTGCGCTTTTTTAGGTTCTGTAGCTGAAGTGGCTGATACAGTAAGTAACAAACTCTGTACTAAAACTCGGTAACAACAAAAGCCTTTGGAAGTTTACCAAAAACCAGATGCTCAAGAAAAAGTCAGGGAATTTACTGACTCAGAAATACAAGGGTAATACAGGCCATGAGTTCAGAGTTCAAAGACAAAACTCTAATAAAATCTCTTTAGAAAGTTTCATCCTTCTTTAAAATAATAAAAGAGTTTCCTAATCAAGCTGCCCAGGAATAGATAAAAACTTCTGAGAACACTTCACACCTGACCATTAGAAAACTGATACAGTAAGCCACCCTAAGAGCATGTTGAGATCCTGTTGCAGGGCATCCCTGGGCAAGACTACCAAGACTATCCCTAAACAGAAGGGCAGGACCTCAGCATAGAACAGCTTTTGTTCCTGATCTACAGCAGACATCTCCATTTCCTGACCAGCGCCTCTTCCACCATTCTTCACCTGGAAACACACCAAATCAAGGAATACACTAAGAAAAGAGGGACAATTTTCTTACTCTAAACCAAGGGCTGGTAAGTTCGTATTGTAAACAGCCAGTTATTATTTTCAACTTTGCAGGCTGGTGTCTTGCAGCACTCTCTTCTGCTATTTTAGTGTGAAAGCAGCCATAGACGGTATGTAAACGACAGGTATGACTGTGTTGTCAAAAACTATTTTCAAAAACAGGCAGCTCTACTTTCAACCTACTTGCACAAATGGGAATTCCAACCAGGGGAACGGAGTAGTTAGGAAAAGTCCTTACCCTGATAATCTTCTGGTTTGTTTTTGTTAGACCCAAAAATCTTAATGGTAGGAAATCCCTGAACACCATATTGACTTCCTAGTGACTGATGTTTATCGGCATCAACTGCACCAACTTTCACAACATCCTGTGGAAATAATTAACAAAAACAGACAACATAAAAATTGGTGTACTCTTCCTTTGCTTCCTACATGATTCCGGCACCAGAACAAGGATTCTGGACTTCGATATGCGTAGGAACTTCTACTGTACCATAAACCCACTGGCGTACTTATTTAAATGCACACAGGTGAATGAGATCATTTTAGAAACTTACTTTTAAAGCAGCCGCTGCTTTCTTCCATTCTGGTGCTAACCTTTGGCAGTGGCCACACCTTTTAGGGCACAAACACACAAATAAGACAACAGTTAAAGTGTTTGTTACCCAATTCAAAATCCCACCAGTGGTTGACTGAGTGACACCCATGGGTGCGGGCTTACAGGGCTACGAGCACTAGTAAAACAGTGACCTGAAGGCACAAACTATTTGTGACTTTACTACGATCCTCTTTTGTATCATAATAAAAAAAGTCTCCAAGTTCCTGCTCAACTAAATTATATTTAAAGAATTTAAGCAAACTCCACCATTTGTTGACTCTATCCCTGAGCAGGTACTAGAGCATTCATCCGGTCAAGTGTGCCTCAATGTGTGGTCTGAGTTGTAAGGCGAGGCAAAATGCAGATTCCTGGGCTCCACGAAATCAGAGCTCCTAGAGAAAGGGTTCAAGAATCTGTAGTTTAATAATTTCTACCAGTGATTCTTAAACCTATTAAGATTTAATATTCCCTGACCTAGCCCAACCTTTTCATTTTACAGACAAGGCATCTGTATTAGAGCCTAGGTCCCCAGTGCCTAAATCTCCATGTTCTTTGGCTCCCACAGCAGCTTGTGGGGGTAAAAATGCACACATACTCCCATTCTTACTAGTAAACCTACTAGCTGAAAAGCAACCGATACAACAAGGTGGTGGTGAAACAGGGAGAGGGAGAGACACACACACACACTGAGGGGTAAGAACACAAAGAAGAACCACCTTGATCTTTTGGGTAATAGTGTTTGAAGGGTTACTGTGAATATAACACATAGAAAATGCTTTAGAAAAATTGTATCAACACAGACCTGTTACATTTACACCATTCACTGAGGTTGTAGGCAGCTATAGATTTATTTTCACAGCTGCATAATATCCATTGTGGGAAGATACCAAAGCTAGTTTATCTACAGGTAGTTTTGTTTTGTTGTGTTTTAAATGAGGTAAATTCTCTCTTAATTAGGTTTCTAAGGACCCAATGTGAACAAATGCCAAATGCCTGGACTATGACGGGCACTCTGCAGGAAAGATTTCGCTTAATCAGCACAACCACCCTGAATAGGCCTTGTTATTTCCATTTTACAGATGGTAAGACAAAGGCTGAGAAGTTAAGAAACCTAGCATCACATAGTCATCTAGTGACACAGCTGTCTGACAAGCCTGAGTCCAGATTCCACATTCTTAATCACTGTGTAGTATCATCCTCCATAAAGGCCTAAACTTAATCCAGTATTTTAAAAGTCACAATCTTTCAGGGAAATGTCCTGAAGTGCTGTCCCTCCATACTCATACATACTATGTTTCACTGTTCAGGTGGGCAACCTGAAAGTCCAGTAGTTGGAAATTTACAGGACTTTGAGCTGCTTTGTTTATTCTATGAAGCGATTCAGATATTGTCAAGGTACATACTGCCTTCAAGTTCAATATTAAGCAATATAAAGATGGATGAAAATGCCACACAAAGCGCTTGCTCTAACCCCCAAGTTCTTCACATGGGATGCACAGACCCCCAAAGCATTGGTGGATAAAAATTTAGGGTCTCCATGTACTATGATGGGGAAAACCCCTCTATTTTCACTAATCTGTAACTGAAATTTGGGAGTTCTTTAAATTATGAACATGAAGAACATAGTACTTGAGACTTTGTCACAAACAAAGATCAGAGCTATTTCCAATTACCACTGTAGTTGCTGCAGGTATCTTTAAATATCACTTCACCACTATTTCAGAATCATGGTAGCCAGGTGTTAGATCTGCTGCTGGATCTTGGAATTTACTGTCTCAGTAAAGGAGTACTACGCAACCATATCAAGATTTATTTTAATATTATCTCAATATTTTAGGTTTCCTTTGTGGGCCCATATACGTTATTTTATACATGTAAATTCTTAATCTAGGAAGGAATTCAAAGCATTCCCCAAGCTGCTAAAGCCCAAGCCTAAGCTCCAAAAGATGTCAAGAGCCCCTCCTCTAACTTCCTTTTACCCAGAACATGGACGGCAAAATTCTGCCAGCGTGCTAGTAATAATTAACTACCAGATCCAGATCCTGCCTTCTCAATTATGCTGTCCGGTTTGAGTTTGGGAATGAAGTATATTCTCTCATATAGTAGCTCTCAAAAACAAGGTAAATTGCTCGTACCATAAATGATAAAAAAAAAAAAATCAAACTTGTAAAAACTGCATACAAAGGCATTCAACAGACTGTACAATTACAATTTGTACATTTACTAATATGAGTGAACTAACCCACACAGAATTCTCATTTGACTTTAACAAAAATCAAATAGGAACTTTTAAAAAAATAATAAAGGCATTGAAATGAACAGTGTTCACAACGCGGCAACATAAACTTTTAATGAAGAGGACTGTACCTTAGTTGGCTAAACTGAGCATTAAGTGTGATAGTCCATGAGGACAGGCACTGAGTTTCCAAGACTGTTGCATGGTCTTCTTGAGAAAAAATTGAAGCAGTGAAGGAAAACCCTTCATCAAGCATATCCTAAAATGTGCTCACTCAGGTAAGAAGAATTAGCAAGACTTTCATTTACTACTCCGCTGTAAGCTTACAAGGCACAACTCCTACCTAAAAGCACCACTCCACACCTTGGGTCACCATGCAGTTTACCTGCATAGACACACACGTGGCTGGTGCTCGGGCCACCTCTCAGAGTACCTGCAGCTGCTAGATCACAGCAGGGACGGTCTTGAGCACATTCTGCACTATTGCCCGTCATCTGTCTCTACACATCTTTTCGTTGGGTTTTTGCTTTGTCTGCATTATAAATAGCGCAATACTGTATTATGAGTATATATGATTGTGCACCATTAATTTCAATGGTAATTACATCTTCACTCCACAAGGTTTTTTTCCAGCAGTAAATGTAGTAAGTAAGCAAGAGAAGAATTTTAAAATGAAATGAGATGTTCCAGTCACATATTTCTGGAAGCAGCCTTCTTCAAGAAGAGAAGGGAGTCAGTCATTGGTTCTTCTGCCCTTTCCTTTAACCAATGTCTTTCTGCAGAGTATCAGTTTCCCTTACATCAACAACACTTACCTCATCATCAACATGTATCTTCTTAAAGTTACCAGGGCATTTTTTTCCTTCTTTCTTGCCACAATTAGCTATTTCAACCATTTTTTTTAAATTGACTCAATCTCCATGGGCTTTAATAGACAACACTTTGTGGAGTCCCCCATTTCCCACTCTTCTTTTAAACAAACAGTACACCACGTAAATCAGCTGAATACAATCACATTTTTACATATTATTTCCCCTCATTTTATAAAGCACCATAAACAATCAGCAACTACTTGATAACACTTACCACGGAGCATAGAATTCTACAAGCCACAAACTATCACTTTGAATCACTTCTTGGTTGAAATTTGATGGAGTTAATTCGATTACATCATCACCAGAGGAATACAGAGCATTTGCTGCTAGAAAGAAGGTACAGCTCAGCAGACCTGAAATAGCAACAAAAAGCACAACATTAAAGGCAGGGTTCAGGTTGGATGAGAGACCTGGGCAGCCCCGGTCTTTTTTCACAACTGAGCAAGGTCCTTCACATCGGACGGCCTGGGTCAGCTCCCTCCTAGCCCCTGTGCCCATGCTCCAGCCCCTGGAATTTCACTCCCACTGGTGCAGCATTAAGTAGGCAACAGAGAGAATCCACACTCTCATCTCTTGAGCTACACTGGAAAAAGACTTAAATACTATTCTTAGTGCTTTTCATATTTTAACACCTTCATTCTTTACAACTACCTTATGAGGCAGCATTATTTATTGCTGTTTTATGAGCAAGGATACTGAATTTTGGGGAGCTACATCACATCTAGCTCTGTGACCTTCAGCAATCCACACAGTATTTATTTCTTGTGTTATTCAGTTGCAACATTACCACACTATCTTTATTAAAATGTTTCTGAAGCCAAAAGGTAACTACGTGCTTCTCCTACTAGACTGGGACTCTCTCAAGGGCAATGATTGTTTTTATAAATATTTTTATTTCTACTAACACTATCCATGGTGCATGATCAGGCACTCCATGTTGCTGGATGAGCGTAGAAAAAATTTAAATGTAAACAATGTTATAAAAGGAGTAGAGTCTATTGTATTTTTTTATTAAGGTATCATTGATATACAATCTTATGAAGGTTTCATGAGAAAAACAATGTGGTTACTACATTCACCCTTATTATCGAGCCCCCCCCATGCCCCATTGCAGTCACTGTCCATCAGCGTAGTAAGATGCCACAGAGTCACTATTTGCCTTCTCTGTGCTACAGTCTTCCCCGTGACCCCCCCACACCATGTGCACTAATCATGATACCCTTCAATCCCTTTCTCCCTCCCTCACCCCTCCCCTTTGGTAACCAAGTCTATTGTATTTTTAATAGCATCGTTTTAGCCACACTGTGGACCAAGTGTATTTTTGTTGGCTCCTCTGGCAGTTTATAACAATTACATAGAAAAAGAAATTCTGAACCGACATATGAATATTTTAAGAGTTTTCTGAATTGGTTAATTCCATCAAAATTTCACCTTCTCCTTTTAAACAAACAAGTTTTTTTTCCTTACGCTTCCTAACTGCATTGTCTAATACCTCCAGAACAATATGCTAAATAATCGAATGTTCTTGACTTAAACAGGAATATTTTCACATTTGCTGGCTTTTGTATTCAAACAGATAAACTTTATGATTTAAGGAAATTTCTATTACTTTCTTTTCAGCATCCATCAAGATAATCATATAGTAATCATATAAGTCTCTTTTAATCTGTTGATGATGCTATCAATTGAGAGACTGACCTATCTTCTAAGGTAGTGTGTGTATATATGCCCTCTTAGTCACATTTTCACATGCTTACTTTGTAAATAAGAGTTTGGAAGATTTCAAAGGAATTTTTTCGAGTAACTGAATGGTAAATTTGTGTACACCAGTGTTAACTGTTCCATTACTAAGTCCTCCATGCTTACATAGCACTTTCAATTTTCAAATCACTTTCAAATACATTAGATGACTTGATTTTTCACAGCACTACTAACAAGAGAGCAGGAATCGGCCCTATTTTGTACATAAGGAAAGGCTCATCTATGACCATAAAATTTAATTGGCAGAGCAGCTCTCTGACTTCTCTTTTCAAGTTTCTCCCATTAACCCACATTGTCTTCTTATGGCTCAAGACTAATGGTTCAGTATACCATGGGCATGAATAAACAGTTATTTGTTCAAGAATATTACATTTGAATTACAGACATGGCTAATACTGTAGGAACTTAGGGATAAAACTGGACTTCATTAAGGGTGATGTAAACCCACCAAAGGGTATCCTGCAAGGGGTATGATCAGATGTGCTTTCTCAGGAGTACTCTGGCTGCAGTGTGGACAGCGGCCGGGGGAATTAGAGAGTGGTGTCACCTAAGCTAAGGTTTAGGTGGACCAGCAAACAGCAACAAATGCTACTAGGAGGTCAAGAATGAAAGGCTGAAAACTAACTGTTGGATTTGATGACAAATAGGTTATAAGGGCCCCTGAGAGTGGTGTGGAGTTGAGAAAACAGGCAGCAGCCAATCTGAAAAAGACTGGAAAAGGGAATGAGTTGGTGAGACAACAGAGATAGCTCTTTAAACAAGTTCATTATAAAGAGCAAGAGATTGAAAGTGAATAAAATCACATTTTTACATACTATTTCCCCTCACTTTATAAAGCACCATAAACAATCAGTAACTACTTGATAATACTTACCATGGAGCATAGAATTCTACAAGCCATTCTTGTAGAGGGAAGGTTTCTTTTTAAAGATGGGAGTAATCTGAGCATGAATGCAGTATGTGGAATGGGACAAGCTGAAGAGGAGGGGATAATGGAACGAAATGCCTGCCATCTAGAGTGGGGGGGAACCCAGCCAGGGAGGGGCAGCCTATGACAGGATGACCTCACATTTTTTTCAAGACATGGGAAAGGGTGACTCTGGATGGAGGTCAGGCCAACCAAAGCAGGGCTCCCTAGACAATTGTACCATCCAATATGGTAGCCACTAGCCACAAGTGACCATCCCAAAACAAGATGTGAAGGTATAAAAAGCACACTGAATTTTGAAAACTTGGTAGAAAAAATAACTATCTCATAAACATTTCAAATACGATACATGTTGAAACGACAGTTTAGCTATGTTACATAAATAAGTGTATATTAAAACTAATTTCACTTGTTTCACCTTTTTAAAATGTGACTACTAGAACATTTTAAATTACATACAAGTTTGCACTGTATTTCTAATTGGTTGATGTTGCTCCATCATCTTTTCATTGCTGTAGGAAAGGTGAAGCAGTTTTACATACTTAACAAGTACATAAAAAAACTAGGCAGAGACAGTCCTAATTTTGAATAAGCTTAAAAATCAGACTGGTCTTGGAAAATCTTCCATGGATATCTACTATTAAGTTTATCTTTTTTTGTAAAGTCAACAAATTGATACATATTCAATACAACTAAGCTCACTGTGAAATTTTCAAAAATGGAAAAGAAGAAAAATCACAGCCTCATTAGATCAGCTATCAATATTTTGGTGAACATTCTGACATCTCTGTGCAATACAGGTTTAAAACTTTATTATATTTATACACATATGATCTCACTACACATCCTTTCTGTAAGCTTTTGTGATTCAAAATAAGTTATAGATATTTTCTGCATAAGTAATTATGGATTACTTATCACCCCTTATGTAATCATCCTTAATGGCTATGGCAGGTTGCCATTTCACTACTGATTCTGTTACCAATTTTTTCACTATTAACAGGCCAATGCTAAAAATTCCCCCTCAAACGTATATGATTATTTCCCCCTCAAGTGTATATGATTATTTTCGTAAAAGAAAACCTTACAAGGGAGGTTGGGAGTATGGCTAACATATTTATGTATCTGTCCAACTATCCTCCAGAAACTGACATCTTTTTTATCTAACACATACATGGCACCTTGTTCCAGGCATTGTTATAAACTTAAGATATGTTAACTCATTTAAGAACTCTTACTTGGCACTTATCATCATGCCCGTTTTTATACTAGGAAAGGGTACCTTGCCCAAGGTAACTTATCTAGAAAGACACAGAACATGATTTTGGAATTCAAATTTTCAACCAAAGGGCTGGAGAATGGTATAATCCCAAGGAGGGTCTTTAGGTAGATTGTGGCAGGGCAAACAGGTTCTTTCCCTTCTCTTGCCACTCAGGGCCAGGAATAAGCAATGTATGCTCCTTCACAGGCTGTGCAGGCAGGCTGGAATCACCCAAGGGACGGACTATGATATGTTAACTCAGGAATGTGCTGCCCCTCCACACAGAGATGGTCATGGCTACTGACACTCTGTATACATGGGCTTGAGCTGTGTTTTCCTCTAGTAATGGCACTGGACTTCTATTTGTTTTTAAATTTTGCCTTGTTCTCCCAATGGCCTCTCCCCCTTACAAATGGCTAGCCAACAGAAATGTCTTCATGATAAGGGTTTGAGATGTAAGTTCCTTAAGAGGCAATGTGACCTACTAGGGTTAGAAGGAAATCTAACACAATACTTAGAAAAGCAGATTAAAAGATGTATGAATTCCAACAGCATAAAAGTAGCCAGTAACAAACACTAAAAACAAAAAAACCCTAGGCCCACTTAAGATGATAAAGTAGGTCAATGTTGACGAATCATGTTTCTAAAATTCACATCACCATTCCACTCACTGATAACGGGCACCAATGGGAAACGGGAACACCAGGGTGTCTAGAAGGTATGCATGCGAGCAGATGGTTCTGCCATCTGTGGCTTCCTATTATTCCTCCACAGTAGTTAAGAATGTTATATATCCACATCGGTAACATCTCCATCCCACACCTGCTAGAGAGTACATGGCCCAGAGCAGTCAGCTAGAAACCAGGAGGGTTCCTAGAAAGACTGACTACATGCACGGGAAACTAAACAGAGACCGAAATCTTTTTCCCTCATCTACTCCCTACAGTAAGGAGCACAGCAAATATGTTATCTTTTTACTCTTTAGACATACATGATCTCACTAATCCTAAGAAAAGCCCTATGGAGCGCCAGCTCAGGCTGGGCAAGTAACCTGGTCCAGCCACCCAGTAAGCAAATGCGGGGGAGTGAGGGCTGGGGCTCAAACCCGGCGGGCTGATCCGGAGTGTTCAGGTACCGCCGGTTGGGCGACTGGGCTGGGCCCATGGGGAGCCCGGAGAGGGGACAGGCTCCTCAACCTCGCTATCGGTAGACCCTAAACACACATTTCCCTACTTCATGAAAGTCTGGGTTCGATTTTGTTTTTAAAAGTTCAACCACACTTAAAGTACTCTTGCCTCGTAAGGCCCGTCTTTGGAAGGCACCGTTCCATTTCTAAGGCAACTACCTGGTCCCAACTTGGGCCTGGGTTTTAATTATTTCAGTTTTTCTTAGAAATGGGAATTCCAGAAAACTGGTAGTGAAGACAAGATGCTGTGTGAAGACCCTGTGACTCTACCGTAAGTACTCGAGTCTGAGGAGAACAGGCTCAGAACAAGGTCCCCACTTTTGGGTCGCCCCCAATACGCAACCTCCGCTAGGGATCAAACCATAGATGGTCTCGATGGTTCAAACGGAGCTCCCGGCCTGCATGCTCGCTCCTCCACCCATGCCGCCCTCCAAGGGGAGCTCGGCGGCCGGCCCTCGGACCCGGGCTCGGGGCTGTCGGCAGACCACCGCGCAGGTGTTGAGCCACAGCCTCAGGGCGCCCGCTCCGCGCTGCGCTCCCCCAGGGTGGGCTGCGGAAGCCCCCGCCAAGGGCGCCCGCACCTGTACCCGAGGGCCCGCGCGGCGGGCTCCGGCCAAGAGCAGCCCCCGTACCCCGGGGCACTCCCTGCAGTCCCAAGCTGCCCCTCCCGCACCGGAATCCCCCCACTGCGTCCCAGCGAGCGCCAGGCCCGTGACTCCCACCCCGGCGCGGGCCGGCCAAGGCCACGTGCCCGCCCTCTCCCGGCCACCGCCCGCCGAGGGGGTTCCGGGCCTCTCGGGCTACGCCCGGCACGAGCACGCCCGCGCTTACCCAGCACCAGAGGAGCCATGCCGAACGCCAGGGCCGCCGCGTACTACCGCCACCACCGCCTCAGCGCCGCCGCTTTAGCACCGCCGGGCCGCGCCGCGCCCCCGCCGCCCCAAGTCCGGCCCTCTGCCCCGAGGCTGGAGCCGGGCTGTGCCGCGGAGGCGGGCCGGAAGGCGCTCGCCAAGCCGTGGCCGAGGCTCATTGGTCTCAGCAGACCTCGCTCATTGGTACAGCCAATGGGAGGCAGCCGGGTAGAGGTTACTGGTTTGGTTTTTTTAACAGGGGCGGGGCGAGCGACGGAAGGAGGGACTTGCTAGGGGCGGGGCTAACCCGCCCCTCCTTTCCCAGTGGTCCTCAAATTCTCAGCTCAAGCTGGTGCGTTGGTAGTTCTTCTAGAGCACAGTGTTTGTGGTTTTTCTGTTCTGGCGGGTCCTCATTCTCTCTCCCTCCACTCCTTCCCCCTAACGACCCCTTTCTAGCCCTCACTCATCCCTTGCCTCCCGCCTCCCCCCACTCCGCACCCCTTACTTTCTGTCCCCAGGAAGGATAACTTTCTTTGGGCTCTCAGTGCATCTTCGACCTTATTAAAAGACAATTTTTCTTGTGCCCAGACAAGTGTTCAGTCAAACAACACTTGCTAAACACATATGGTATATAATACAATTCAACAAATATTTATTTTGTTGAGTTACTTTAAAAGTTCCCTGTCCAGAGCACAGGACTGTGCAAAGCCTCTAACAGACAGAACCCCTTTCAATGTAGAAGCCCGTAGGGCTTAAGTTTCAGGGCTCCTCACTTAGGTTGAGGTTTCCTTCCTCACCCTAGCAATGCACTCATGTGGTCATGTGTTTTGTAAAATTTGCAAAAGTAGAGGATTTTAAGCATAACAGGCTAAGACTACAGTGTGATTTCCCCCCCATGTTTGGCGTGGATATGAGCATTTTGTTTCTGTATTAGTAATGTACTAGTAACAGTTTATTTCTCTGTTGTGCTTAATACATAAAACAGCTCTAATTCTGGCCAAAGCATTTATGGGCACAGTGGGTCCAGGAGTGACTGATGGTGGGGCTTCCCGGAGGAAGTGGTGCTAGAGCTGAGTCGGGAAGCTTTGCCAGGCAGACAGAGGAGACAGTCATTGCAGGCACAGGGGGCAGAGGCAGGGAGGAAGGCTCAGCAGGGTGAACTGAGACCATGAAGAGAAAGCTGGCAGCAAATGCCGGATTATGGGGTGCAGCTTCGGGGCTGTGTGACATGGTGAGACATTCCGATTATATGCAGGCTGGGCCCCCTAGATCCCTGATGTTTGATTCTCTATCATCTCTTTGGGTTTATTGATGTTGTTGTAGAATCTAGGATTTGGTGTTCAAGGTAATCAATGGTGGCCTCAGAAACAAACAACCCTACAATATCGGTGGCTTATTCGATAATGGTTTGTCTCTTGCTCTCAGTGGGGAGCGGCTCTCCACATGGCGACTCTGGGACGCCAGCTCCTCCCATCTTACAATGCCACCTGTTTCTGAAATACGCACTCCCAACATAGGAGATATTGCCCTCAGAAGGGCAAGATTGGTCCTTGGAGGGGCAAAGGGTGAAAAAATCTTAGCTATTACAGGGACCACAGTACATAAATGGATACACAGTATATCTGTGTTTTTCAAATTTCATGGGAGAAAGGAAATTTGGGAAGGAAATGTCTAAAAATCTCCTTATGAGAGTGATAATTTCAAAAAAAGCCAAGAAACACTTTTTTGGAACAGTGCCATCAAATAGAAATATAATGTGACCACACCACATATGAATTAAAAAATTTCTAATAGCCACATTAAGACAGTAAAAAAAGAGTAATTAATTTTTTAATAATAGTTTAACAGGAAAACATCCCAAATGTTATCATTTCAACATGTACTCATATAAAAATGATTAATGAGCTCTTTTACACTCCTTTTTTTTCATACTAAATCTTTGAAATTCAGTGTATATTTTACACTTCCAGCACATCTCAAGTTAGATTGGCCACATTTCATAGCAGCTATACTTATTGGACAGCATAGTTCTAGAACCTCCTTAGAGTCTTCAGTCGGTTCTTCTGTGTTTGACTGAAAAGCAGAGAAAATGAGTCTCCTACCCATACCTGAAGTAGGAGGCAGGAAGCTTGCTGTCCTGAGGAGCCACTCAGCCCCCAAAGCCTTCCTCTTGCCTATGGGAGATTGTGAGTCCAAGGGTTTTTTGGGTTTTCTCCCCCCTCCCTTTTTTTTTTTGCTTTAAGTACACTTTTAAAAAATTTAATATTGTTATGGACTGAATTGTATCCCCCTGCCAAATCCACATGTGGAAGACTTCATCTCTAAATGATTGTAAAAAAAGAAGCTGACCCCAGCTTCTCCAGGCCAGATGTGTCAGGGCAGCAGCCCTGCTCAGACGGGCCCTTCTAGGAAAGGTGACCTTCCATGACCTGTGTGGTCTCTGTCCCAGTGTGTCTGATCCTCTTGAGAAACAGAGGCAAGAGCATTACTTCCTGCTAGGTGTTCCAGAGCTCACTTCGTGGAGCATGCTGAACATGGGCAGGCTTCCCAAAATGCACCAGCTTAAGCGCTGCTCACTTCTTTTTTCATTAAAACAAAATGCATATTAGTGACCTAATTATGGTCTGTGCAGTTCCAGGCACGGTCACTGTCCCCAGGGAAGGCTCAGCCAGCAGCAAGGCCCAGAAGAAAAACTTCTTTTTGTGTTTGTTTGATTACAGTGGTAAAATACACATAAAATAAAACGGACCATTTTAAGCATTTTCAAGCACACAGTTCGGTGGCCTTAAGTGCATTCACATTATTATGCAACCATCACCACCATCCGTCCCCAGAGCTCTTTCGCCTTCCCAGACCAAAATTCTGCACCCACTAAAGAACTCCCCATTCCTCCTCTGCCTCTGCCCCTCATATCCCACCCTCTACTTTCTGTCTCTGTGGATTTGATGTCTTCAGGTTCCTCACATAAGTGTCCTTATACAGTATTTTTCTTTTTGTGTTCTTTTTGAGAAACTGGATTATTCCACTTAGCATAACATCCTCAAGGCTCATACCTGTTGTATCAGGTGTCAGAATTCCTTCCTTTTCAAGGTAGAATAAGAGTCCCTTGTCTGGATAGACCACAGTTCTGCCTGTTCATTCATCTCCTAGGGCCCCTCGAGTTGCTACCACCTTTATGCTACCACATCAGATGGAAGTTTCACTGAAGGAGTTTCCTCCGCTTACCGGCCTCACTAGCAGTGGCAGGCTTGGGGCTTTTCCTTGCTAGGAAGTGAGTAGGCAAGAGAAGAGCTTAGGCTGAGGGTGAGAGAGGAGGTGAACAAGATGCACAAGGGGAACCACTTCATTACTGAGTGCTCACGAAATGTAGGCAGCGGTAGATATTGACATACATGAACCTGTAAAAACTGCTTTTGCTAATCGACAAAAGGATATAGTGCCAAGAACCTTGTTTCTGGAAGGTACCAACTGTCTAAAACTGTGCTGTTTGAGATCAATACAGCAAGAACGGAATATCCCTCCCTTGCCTAGAGGGGCTGAGTCACTTTGACACTGAGAAGCAGCCTTGATTTCCAACCCAGGGTTTTCTGGACTTAACACCACTTCTCTTTGTAGTTTCCAAGGCAGTAGGACCCTGAGTCAAACTGGCAGCCCAGGTCTGATGTTAACCTCCTTGCATACAACCCTCTTTTGCTTTAAGCCTATTTGAACACTGATTCATTTAAATTTTACCTAAACTCTACCCTTTTCCCAAAATCCTATGGTAATCCTGTTTCTTCCTTTGGTGAGAGTTTTCCTCAGTTTCTCTGGAGAGCCCTCCCCACCCACCACACCCACCCACCCGCCCTCGTTTCAGGAAACCACGAAGCCTAACTTTCTGATCTGTGGGTTTGTCCCTGGTGATCTTTCTCAGATGGGTTGTTTCATGTATTTTGTTTCATTTAATCCTCACCCAAATCCTGCACTTAGATACTGCTATTCTCATTTTGCAGAAGGAGAAGCAGAAGGCCAGAGCATCCTCTGGGGCAGCCGCTTGGGGGCTCGCAGGCTGGGGGCCGGGAGCATCTGGGGCTTGCTCACTCCCCTCTGAAAGTCGCTGTTGGCTGTCAGCTGGGACCTCGGGGGCTGTTGGCAGCAACACCCACAGGTGCCTCTCCCTCTGGTCTCTCAGCCTGGGCAGGCTGGGGAGGTCCTTTCTCGTCTGCAGGCCAGTTTCCAGAGTGAGCACCCTGAGAGTGAGGAAGAGGAAGCTGCCGGGTTGAGGCCTGGGCCTGGAAACTGTCCTTTGTCGAGCAGTCATAGGGTCCAGATGCAAGGAGAGGGGACACAGACCTACCTTTCAGTAAGAAGAGTGTCAGCGAAGTTTATGGCCATGTTTTAAAAGAGCCTTCAGAGATTTCTTTAATGAAGGAGTTGGAAATTTATTCAGATTAGAATATCCTCTTCTGCTGTTGAAATACTGCTCCTCCTTTACATGCCGGCTGAAATCTGCCTACTTGGACCCTCTGTTCCCTCTCAGTTGAAGTTAGGCGTGGCCTCGTCAGCTCCCCCAGGGTGCCTTATCTCGTTGGCTCTCTACCACTGCCCCGAGTTAACTGCTCTTCACTCCTCGTAGGGCCAGAAAGGGCCGTGACAAGTACCCAGTACAGAGCTGGATAGATGATCCCAACTGGGAAGCTGGGGATCGAGAGAAGAGAGAGTAAGGGGGTCAGGGGAGGCCAGGTCCCCCATTCTCCTTGGGGGCCTCTGGCTCTGTGGTGGGGCACTGCCTCCTGTTCAGCAATATCTGAGTTGATGTTAACCAAACACCCAGAAAGTGGAAGCATTGTGGGAGAACTCAGCGCTTTTCCCTCCGCAGGGTCGCAAGTGTTTCTGGGGCTTTAAAGATCCTAGCCAAAGGCAGTAATAAATGATTTCTGATATACTTCAAACGGATAGAACTGGGCATATGTTCCTTATCTGGGAAACTTTCCTGAGGAGGCATTTCATAGAACAATACGATCTCCACCCTCTATGCCGTCTAACAAGTCAAATAGGTGACTCAGGTATCGACCAGTGGCTTCTGATTGTATGTTCTGGCTTTACATTCCTAAATAATTTGCAAGGCTTCCAGGTAAAGCTAAAACAAAACAAAATATGGTGGCCCCTTCAATAGGGAGAGATGAGTTTGAGCCTTGGTGATCAGAAGTTGCTATTCTAGCAAATTGTAGGAGACTAGCAATGAGCAAAGCTTCCCAGGGACAGAGACAAAGACTCACCTTTCTGAATTCCCTTCCATGGCTAGTCTCAGCTGGGTTGTCAGTATAGGTCATGGAAAGTTTTTATGCCCTGCGTCCCCTTGACTTGTCTGGGGCTGATCTGAGACTACCCCAGGGTCTTGGGTTGGCCTGTATTAATCCAGTCTGACACTAACCTATGATAGATAATATCATTTCTCCAGAAGTAGATATGGTCTGTGCAAATCACCTTGCTTAATTTTTCCTGTGTTTCAGAGATTAAAGATCTGATGCTAAAAAACCTAAGGGCCGAACCAAATCTCTCCCAGGTCCCTTCTGGGCCACGTGGTGCCCAGAGCTCTGATGGAGGCAGATTGTGCAGCCCCCAGGAACACTGGCTCTTGAAGCTTTCGGAGCATCTGAGTTGCACCATCTTCTCCCTTTCTTGGTTGAGCAATTGGGTTTCATCCTGCCTCTGCAAGTTCTCATTCCCACACCTGCCACGACCGATACTGCCTGTAACTTGGCCAAAAGCCATAATACCAAGGATGTTGATTTTCTGCTCTTTAAACAAATGATCCTGTGGTTACCAGGATCTGCCCTCATTAACAGGTACAGGTAATTAAAAACAACTTTTAACTTTCACGGAATCAATCACTAAATCCTGCCAGATTTGAAACCTCAGTTAGCATCTGTAGCATCTCAAGCGTCAACTATTACAACAGCCTCCTTGCTTCACCTTCTTTGGGTTCTCTTCCATTCGATCCTTCCCCAGAACTTTCCAGAGCCTTTCAGAGGTTAAGAGAGGCTGAGAACTCTTCCTTGTTTTATATTTTGATATACAAAAATTCAAAGAAATATCAAAGCTGGGTTACAAGATTATGATAGATTTTATGTTTCCTTTTAACGGAATTAATGCTTTAAATAAAAAAAAATAATGCTATCCTGTTGTGCTAATCTCAAGGTAACTGTGGAATTAAAAAAAAAATCAGTATAATACAAGTGGTGTGACCTTGTAATAGGACACCAGGCTAAAGTAGTTTCAGGAAGATCACATTTTTTTCTACTCTGCTGGTATGTCCTTGTGATTAAATGTCAAAGCTCATTTGGCGATACCCTTTGAAAGTACAACTGCGGATTCCTTTCAGAATTAGAAGCCAGGCAACACGGCCCTTCTGGCCACCTGCCATGGCACAAATCAAACTTCAGTGGTGCCAGTGGCTGCACAGTGAAGTCCAAACACCTTAGCCACGGCTGCACGCCCCACTCTCCATTCTGCAGCAGCCCAAGGAGCTCCAAGGCTTGCAGGAGGCCATCACTCTCTGGCTGTCTTTGCCTAGAATGCCTGTCCCCCATCCTGCCCTTGGCTGAATCCTATTCACCCTCTAAGACCACGTGTTATACCCTCTAGGGGTTTCTCCGCATCTGCCCCCCAGAGAGGTGAAGGAGCCACTCCTCTCCAATCTGCACCTGCATGGCAAGCCGCTGACTTCTTACCACAGTGTATAGAATGGTTTATTGTGTCTTCCTCCTCCACTGCTCCGAGAACAACTTGAAGACGCGGGCCATGACTTGGTTACATCTCCATTTCCAACTCCCGGCAGGGCCTGGGGAAATGGATGAATGAAGTTCTAATGAGTAAATCGAATGAATGAATGAAATGTCCCAGAGTTCCATGGCTCTCTGTGTGTATAATTCTCAGTTTGGGGTTGGATAAATTTTTTTTAACTGTATGATCCATTTTTATAAAATACCTAGAATAGGCAAATTCAGAGACAAAAAATAGAATAGCGGTTACCAAAGGCTGAGGGAGGGAGAACGGAAAATTACCACTTGATGGTTATAGGGTTTCTGCTTGGGATGATGACAACGTTCTGGAAATAGTGGTTATGGTTGCGTACATTGTAAATGTAATTAATGCCACTTACTTGTACACTTAAAAATGGCTAAAGTGGCAAATTCTGTTATATAAGTTTACCACAGCTTTTTAAAATTACTATGTCAAAACTCACTGAATAGTATGCTTTATTTTTTTGAATTTTAACTATTTTATTTGAACCAATAGATCCAAAAAGTTATCACTTCCACTTGTAATTAATATAGAGATGATTAATTTTTTACATTACGACATATTTATTTTCTTGTTCAAATAGTTACTGAGCATCTAATTTATGTCCAACACTGTGTGTATAACTATTACTGGGCTTATGGAGCTAAAAGATAATATTTGCTTTTTAAATCTCTCACTATACTTAAAAATTTTTAATTGAAGGATAGTTAACATACAATAGTATATTAGTTTCAGGTGTATAACAGTGATTTGACATTTATATACATTATGAAATGCTCACAGCAAGAGTGTAGGTATCATCAATCACCATGCAAAGTCATTACAAATGTTAGGGACTAGGTTCCCTATGCTGCCTTTTTTATCTTCTGGATTGGATAATTTTGCCTGAACTGGCAGAACTTGGATTTGCAAGGCTGCCTCAGCCAAAACTTCAGGCAAGGGCCTCTTAATCAATCTTTCCGGGGGGGGGGTGGGGGGGCGGCGGGGTCGGGGGTGGGGGGAGGTTAGGGCGCCGGAGGGTAATCAGAAGGACCGCCAGGTGGCGCTAAGTCCCCGTGCTGAATGGTTCAATCCATTCCCTCGGCAGGGTCCAGGGAGCGCATTCCAAGAGACTGCAGCTTATTCTAGATTGTTTTCTGGAAGGAGAATCCATGAGTTTACTCTAAAATCCCAATCCAGCCCATGGAAGGCAAAGAAATTCTGTAAGAGGTATTTACATTCAGTTAAAGGGATAAACCAGTCCAGGTAAATATGCAGACTGTAGCCTCAACGTAGAGGCTGTGACTTAACTGCACTGCTCTTAGGGGTCATCCGGGGCCTCTGGTCACCACTGGCCCAGAAGCCCAGGCTTCGGAGACGGCGTGACTGCGTCCCAGAGCATGTGGACTCTGCCTTCACCGAGTAGGCTAGAGCCCAGGTCCCGTGCCCAGGGCTACCTTGGTCGGCTCCTTGTTCAAGAGGCAAGTGGGTGCGTGGGCATGGTCTCCTCTGGACACCAGGTGCTCCGAGCCGCTCTCCGAGAGAACTCCCGCCTCTCCCTCCAACGTGACCCGTCGGCCTCCTCCAGTCAGCCTCCCACGTGGGCGGTGCCTGAGCCCTGGGTGCTCCTCCAAGTGAAGGGGCTCTGGTAGCTTCAGGCGTGGCTGAAACAATCACTCGCGCTCATTTTCTGGGATTCCCTGCACTTACGGCCCCCTTGAGTCAGTTCCACACGTTGTGCTCGGGGCCACAGATGAATTTCCTACAGTAGGCTGGACAGATGGGCTTCATGGTGAGTGTTCGGTGACCACTGGACCCACCCCCTACACACACACACACACACACACACACACACAGTCTTCCATGGACCCTCGTTGGCCACAGCTTTGCCCAACTCCAGCAGATCCCATTCATATTGTAGTCCATGTAAATAGCACCCTTTTGACTGTGTGGGCTGGCTGACCGCCAAGGGTTATCCCCCCTCTGCAGTCACCCAGGTTGCTAAGCATACATTGCGCTGTCAGGCTGCCTGGGGAGAAGGGGGCTAATTCCTTCTTGGCTGAAGTCTCTCCTGACCGTGTGAAGGCTGCACCCTCACTTCTGGCTGCACCTACCCTGCTTTGTCTGACAGCCCTGTAGAACAGGCGGGCATAGACCCTTGCCTGGCCCTGCATAGCTGGGATGGGATGTGCCACCAGGTGCTGACTCAGACTAATAAGCAACCTTCTGATCACACCTGAGGCCACAGCCCACCCAGCCCAGTCCCCGTGGTCAGGCCGGCTTTACAGAAGGGCAGGCAGCAGGGTGGCCTCCAGATCCAACCTGCCTGGGCTGGCTCCTGCCTGAGGGTAGGACCTGAGATTCAGGGTCTCCTCCTCTCGGCCACCGGCTCTCTCCCCTTGCTCTTCACAGCTGCCACCACCTTCTTGCTCTGGAATTCCTGGGGCCAGGATGGCTGGGAGGCAGGTTCCAGGGCTCCTTCTCTGCTGCCATTTCTCCCACTGAAAACTAGGGGTTTTCAGTCCTAGAAGTGGGCCGTAAACACCACAGACCAGGGGAGTGGTTCCCAGAACTCATGAGCCCTCAGAGGACTCATTCCTGGCTTCTGCCAGGTAAATGGGGGCTGGCAGTCTGCTGAGAACATTTCTGAGTCCCTTCTCAGAAGTTTCTTGAATGCCAGTGTCCTTGGTACAGGCCTTTTAAACCCCTTCAGTAGTGATGGACACATCCTCTCAGTGACGACAGACTGGAGCTCCTGCAGGGCTGGGCAGTGGACTGTGTGCATATTTTCCCAGGGCCAAGAGCCTGGCACACAAGAGGCTCCCCACTGATGTTTATGATGTAAGCAGATGTGGAAATCAAGGCTGGAAGCTTACATCCTGTCCCCAGGCCTAGAAACTACAAATGTCTTGAAGTGGAGCTCTGGGTACGGCGATCTCTGCGCAGCACCCGGCGTCTGGCAGCCAGAAGCTGTGGGCTCTTGCGAGAGAGAATCTCTTCCTTCTCCCAAGCCTTGCCAGCACCTCTCTGTATTTCCTTTATCTTTAGATGATGCCATAGGGAAACAGAATTCTGAAATAAATTCCTCTCCCTCCCCCAACCTCCAACTTTCTGAGGAAGGTTTAAACCTGGCATTTAAATCTCCTAGATACTGTTTCAAAACCCCACAAGCTCATATACTGAGCACAACGCAGATATGAAAAAAAAACCCCAATGAATTTTAATCTTTTCTGTGACAGCAGCAGCTGCACGATTTCAAAAGGAGGCAGCAACTCAGTCTCCATTCAGGCTCCACTTCTGAG
Source organism: Smutsia gigantea (assembly GCA_032199065.1). Classification (NCBI taxonomy): domain Eukaryota; kingdom Metazoa; phylum Chordata; class Mammalia; order Pholidota; family Manidae; genus Smutsia; species Smutsia gigantea. The sequence goes on from JAVSCE010000051.1 coordinate 147,531, forward strand.
CAGAGATTAAAAAGGTAAAAAAATCTCCAGCTGGATCAAAGGGAAGCTCTATTTGTATGGGGGCCATGCTGCCCATGGCAGTGTGCTTTGGAGAGAAAAGGACTCACAGTGGAAAGGAGACATTCTGGAACCTTCTAGATTTGCGTGCCTCCTCCTCTGAAAGGCTCCGTTCCCTGTCTGGGGCTGGGTGCAGACCTCTGGCAGGTGTCACCCTGTGGTACTGCCCCGTTCATCCATACCCCTCTTACCCCCTGAGTCTGGGACTATGAGGGGTGGGGTCTCATTGGGCCTGAAAGGATGGGGTGCTCAGCAAACAGTTGTTGATCGATGAAGGAACAAGTTCCTGTGGCCGACAGAAGTCAGGTCCTTCTTGGCAATAAATACAAAGAGGTCTCCTCCCTTTCCTTTAGACATTTAGTGCCTGGCACACAGTGGGCATTGGTTTTTGAATGAACTAGTTATACAGCGTGTGTTTATGAGTGTCTGGGGTGAGAGTGGGACATCAGGTCAGCCTCTGCTTCATGCTTTCCCTTAATGATCTCACATAAGCCTCAACTGATGAGCAGTCTGGGCTGAAACGGGTTATTTTTCCTTTAGATGTGAGGTGGCAGAGAGGCACAGGGACTCCCCAGGGTCAAAGGGCTGGCAGGTGAGGGAGGCAAGTGACAAACCCTTGCAGTTGGACCCCACAGCCTGTGCTGCTTGCATGCTGTCCTGCAGGGACTCTGTTTTCTGACTTTTCATGTTTAGCTGTCTTGGCCTATTTCTGCCAGTCCTTTGTTCTCAGCCCTCTCCAGAAGCCACAGCGCCCTGTGGCCCATGGAAGCAGCCAGAGGGGAGATGGCGAGGCGGGCCATGGCCACCAGGTGTCGTTGCAGGGGCTCCTGAGCCCTGGGAGGCGGGCAGGTGACAGGGAGGGGGGCCCCCATCCATTATGATTTACAACAGAAAAAGACACCCTCAGAAGGAATCAAACCTGGGAGACAATCAATCTCTGTTGTTCAAATCCCTCCATCTGTTCGTTACAGTGGTCCAGGAACTCAGGCAGGGGAGCATCTGGGGCCATAAGGGGTAGGATCCTCTGGAATGTGTCCCCATCTGAGAGGTGGAGACTCTCATCACTGTCGGCTTAAGCCTGCCTTCAGAGCCCAGGGGTAGAGGAGAAACTCCTGCTGCTTTGAAGAACTTTCAATCTGGGAAGGAGGGGTCTGGAGGAGAAGTTAGACTAGACTAGCGGACAGTCCTCAGATTCTAGAACCCAAACCTTTCTGGTATGTGGGGGTGGAGTGATCGTCTTATTTTGCTATAAAAAGAACTTCCAAGACCCTAAAACCCATGCCCCTGATCTTACAGGTAAACGATGCTCTGGTGAGCCCTGAATGCACACCTCTTTTCTCATCTGCACCTCAACGCCTTTTGGTGTTAAGAGCTGCCTCCTTTCACATGCACCAATGACACCACACCCAGCAAAATCCTCCAGGCTGGTTTCAGCAGATCACTGTGAATAGGGCCAGCAGCCCTGCCCCAGGGAGTGGAGTCCCAGCCCTACCCCACAAACCTGAGTCCCCCCAGGGGGACCTGGACAAGGACAGACAAACACAAGCAAAGGGCAGTGGAGCCACCAGGAGGGGGGAATCCAGTTGCTCTCTCCAGAGTTTGGGGAGGAGTGAAGACTTACATAAGGGTCATCTTCTACCCCAGGGACTGGACTTAGGGCCCAAAAGAAGGATACATGTATCCAGCTCAGGGAGGACACATCTCTCTGCTGCTGCCTTTGGGGAGGTGAAACTGCGTCCCTACCGGTAAATACTGGGCTCATTCCCAGCACTAAAAACTCCTTCAACCAGACTATGTTTTTGTCTCTCTTTGACAAATCACAGTGACCATTATCACTGATGGACTGAGAGGGGGAAGTTAGCCCTATTTTCCGTGGGTCTCTCCCAGGGAACAAGTGTCAGCCAAGGCTCCGGCAGTTCGGTGTCAGAAAGTCACATGTAAGGCACTTTTCCTACAGTAGCGCAGTGGACATATCATGACATCGGCCCCACAGTGTCCTTTCTCGAGTGGAACTGGGCCTTTGGGCTATGCTGTTTTAAATGAACCTTCTTTTAGCCTTTCTAAAAAAAATTGAGATGTAATTCACATGCCATAACATTCACCTTTTAAAGGGTCCAATTCAGTGTTTTTTAGTACACTCAGAAGGTTGTGTAACAGTCACTGATAACTAGAACATTTTCTTAATACTGTGCCTTTTTATTCCCAAATGTGTTCTCTCTAAAAATTGAAAAAAAGGTGGTTTCCTACACGTGGCAAAGAGGGGACATGCGTCTTGCACAGAAGCCCTCTGTGTGGCCGACAGGCCCTGGGGGACGCCCCAAGGAGGACAAGGAAGTGATGTGGAGACATGCCTGAGCAGGTCTTCCGGCAGAATGTCTCCTCCTTTGGCTTCCTCATAGCAGGACAGAGGTGTGTCTGGCCGTGGAGACGAGCTTGCCTGATATGGACAGGACCCAGCCACGTGCCAGGGTGGGTCAGCTGTCCTTTCTTCCAGGCATACAGGAAGGATGACGATCTTCCCAGATGGAATCAGAGCTCCATGGAGAAAGCCTGCACACGTCCCAGGCCAGCGCTTATATTAAAGGTCCCCAGTTGTGCTGCCTCCAGGACAGTTAGACCTCTCTGAGTCCCTGGTGAGGGGGGATTGGATTTCTCTAGTGAGCTCTCAGAGTCCTTCCAGATCCTGTGTCCATCAGTTCATGTGTTACTGAGACAGGGACTGTGGGTGTAGTCAGAGTAGGGGGAGGGCCTCCGGAAAAAGCAAGGCAGAATATTTGCAGTCAGAGCAATGTAACTACATGCAAGGAAACCCCCTACCAAAACTCTGTGTTAAACACTAAGCTCCAGGGTCATTCTTCAGTAAGATCAGTTGGTGTTCCCCAGATAAAGAAGAGTAGCACATGTTGTTATTATGCTCATTATTTGTTAAATTCACTTTAGCATGCTAAAAGGCCCAGGCCTATGCGCCGTCTTTCCTCTTTCAGATCTGATGGGGTGGTTTTGCAAACTGGACAACTAATTTAGCATGCAGACCCAGCTGTAAACAACATAGTAAAAGGCAGCAAAGATTCCACCTTAAAGATAAGATTGCATTTTAACACCCAGGAAGTTTGGGAAGCAGGATTCTTAACTTACTCTTTAGCAAACAGACAATACCTCTGCTCACCTTGGGGGCTGGGCAGGCCACCTTTTGATATGCTCCTAGACCAGGATGCAGGTGTTCCAGAGAGAGATGGGGCAAGGAATTCCTTGTGTTAAGTTAATTCTGGGTGTTCAGACACCACTTAGCAGGTCTACACCCCTAAACCGTTTTTTCATGTTCTTGAAAAATCCTCATCTGCCTATAAAACCCCTAGACAACGCAGCACACCGGACTCTCTTGTCCCCTCCTGGCGTGAGCTGGGAGCTCTGTCCTTTCACTTTATCTCTAAATAAAAGCCTGTACGTTGCTCTCCTACCTTGCTTGTTTGCTAAGCTCATTCTTTGGCTTCATGAACAAGAACCCCGGCCGGCATCATTACCAACACCAATCGAACCTACTATGCGCCAGGCTCTGTAGTAAGGCCCTTCATGAATTATTTAATCCTCACAGCTAAAGGAAGTAGGCACTATTGTTATCCCTATTTTACAGATGAAGAGGCTGAGGCTCAAGGAATTTAAACAGCCACTCAGCAGTGCTGTTGGGGAGATGCAGGCAGTTTCTGGCAGCCTGGTGTGTGTCAGTGTGCTTTCTTGCTTTTGTATTCTCCCTGCTCCTCCCTGGGAGGGCTTGGGATAGTGTACCCGAATGCAAACGAGATGAAAAGAGGATCAATTAAAAAATCAGGGTGAAAAAAAATATATACACAAAAAGCAAACGAGAATGCCAGGAAGTTTGTGTGTGCACCTTCAGTTACAAAGTCAGGGCAAGATTCCTGCAGGCCACAAGAGAGAAACCCCATCAGTTAACACGCTTCCCTCTAAATTTCCAGTTAACATGCTTACCACACCAGGTCACATAAGCCAACTAGCCCCTGTATGCATTTGCATTCAGAGGTTACCAAAAAAGAGAGGGTGAGTGGAAAAAAGATGCAGAAAATGGCTCAGCGAGGTAAGTGCCCAAGGCCACACAGCTCCGAAGTGGCAGACCCTGGACTCAAAGTCAAGTGCTCCCAGCTCTGGAATTGGGATAGAAATCAGTGCATTACTTTGCCTTCCATTGCAAGCAGGACACAGTCTGGCCCCAAGAATGGGAGAAATCTGGTAAAAAAAAAATGTTCATTGTGTGCTGGAAGCTTCAGGATCTGTTCAGGGTTTCAGAGCTGCACAGAGACCAGGCAAGGGAGGCCAGGCCTGAGTCTTGAAGGATGCGTGGCCAGCTGTGCGGGGCTGGGTGGGTATGCTGGGCGTTCCTGACAGGGGGTACAGCATGAGCAAAGGCCTGGGGGCTAAAAATAGCTTGTGTGCAGAGGAACTATAAGTAGTTGGGTGTTTCAGAAGATGAAACACAGGGCGGGGGCCTTGTAGGATGGGCTGGGAAATGGATGAGGAGGGCTTGTGATCCACCTTAAGGAGGGGGGATTATATCCTCAGGTCATGGACAGAGAGAGGATATAATTCATCGTCCATCCCAAGGCACTTTTGAGAGTGAAAAGGTGCTAATAATAATTACCAGGCATTAACTGCTCTTTAACAAGCATAAACTGTGACCGGTGCAGCCACCCTGTCCCAGATACCCCTGAAGTGTCAGCAGTAGGGGTGTCACGTGGCCAGATGTGCACTTCAGGAAGTTCTCTGGCTGCAGTGCACAAGACGAGTTGGACTTATTTTTATTTGAAGAGGTGAAACATGTTCAACATGCCCAAAGAATTCAAAAGGTACGACAGTGGCAAGTAGTCTTCCCTCGTTGTTGCCCCCAAGCTCCCCTTCTCAAAAGTGATCGCTGTCCTTCTTCTAGCATTTCACTCCAAAGGGAGTCTGACTGTAACAGCATGTATGGCAATAGCTCCCCTTCAGCACAGTGCTGGCACTTTATACACAGTCCTACCCTTTGCTTTTTATTTATATGCCCTGTAAGCAATTTTATATTAGTGTATAGAAAGCCGCCTTCACCTTTTTGTTGTTCCATGGATCCAGCCTATTGTTTTCAACATTTTCCTCATGGGTGGGCGCTGAGGTTGTTCCAGTTTCTTGCTGTCACAAACAATGCAGCAATTAATATCCTCATAGACAGGAGTGTGTGCACTGAATGAATTCCCTCAAGTGGAACTGCTGAGTCAAAGAGCATCCTCATTTATAATTTTGATAAATACTGCCAAGTTGTCCTCCACAGGAGGGGAATTCATTCTACACACAAATACGTGTGCATGAGGCCGTTAACTGCAGCAGGAAGGCATTGCGTCTTGGGTGATGGGTGAGGTGGGCTGTCCAGTTCAGAGCAACAGGCCGAGAGAGAGAGAGAGAGAGAGAGAGAGAGAGAGAGAGAGAGACAGGATAGTGGCCAGGGTGGCGAGGACTCAGTGATTTGGAGAAATACGCTGAGAGGTAAGTCGCCCTGACCAGGTGATAGAGATGTGTGCAGGGGCTGGCTTCCACTTCTCTGCCTTGGGTAGCTGAGGGGGGAAGGTGCCCTTATTCAGTGAGGGAGACGATGTCATCTCCAGAGAGACTGGGGGGCTGCTTTGGAGAAGCAAGAGCATCCAGGTGGAGACATCCAGAAAGAAGTTGTGCCCAAGGCCAGGGACAAACTCTGGGGGATGGCCCAGTACATGTGGGCGGTGAGGCCTGTGTGCCTGAGAGAGGCCATCTGAGGGAAAAGACCACCAGGGGCCTGGGATGTAAAATTGCAGGGCGTCCTCCCTCCCAGCACTGGCACCTCTCTTCTTGAGAGTTAGGGCTGCCCTACATGTCGCTGCCTGGGTCCCTTCTTGCCTCATCCTTGTCCAGGTCCTGATGGCAGAGCTTGGCATCAGCCACATTTAAGGGGCAGGCTGAGGGGGAAAACATGGGAAGGAGCAAAGAGGCACAAGGAATGTTCTGGAGGCCAAGAAGATAAATTCCCGAGTCTGTGGGTGACGGGTCTGGCAAGGGAGGGGTGAGAAAGTGTCCATTAAGGAAAATGATTAGGAGGTCACAGGCAGCCTTAGTGGAGCTGTTTTAATAAAGGGACAGAGGCTTTATTTATACAGAAACCATAATAGAAAGTCGGGGTGCTCACTCATTGGTTGGATCCTAGCAACAGCATGTTCTCAACAGGGGTGAGCATTCTAGAAGGCGAGACCAAATTATATAAGAACATGGTGTTCTAGAATGTCTGCATGGATTTGTCAGCCAATTTCCTACTTAGAGGTACTCAGGAGATTGGTAAAAAATGACCCTCTTCCCTCTAGTTTTCAGGTAGTTGAGGATAGGCGTTTATTACCCTAATAGAGCTGAAGTGCTTTGCGAGCAAGGGTGACCTCCTGCACTCAGCGCTCAGGCGGGGGAAGCCCCCTCCGAGCCCTCTGGGCTGGGAAATGAGCTGGGAGTTTTCCTGCTCCACCTTTTAAATCAAACAGCCGTTCTTAAGGATTCTCGGTGGGATTATCTGCTCTCTGGAGGCAACGGGCAGCACTTTCCTCTCCCCCCACCTGCGGATCCTCTCACCACGGTGCTGGCTGGCTGGGCCTATAGCTCGCTTTCTGCGACTTTTAGTGATGCACAGGAAATGGGAGGATGAGACCTCAAGGCTGCCATTCCTCTGTGGATGCGCCCTCCAGGCGCCCTGCATGCCTCAGGAACAGCGCTTAGCCTGCCCCACGTGTGGTATTTGTTCTGTTGATGCTGTCTCCCTATATGTAGATGGTGAGCTGCTCTCTGTGCAGGCGCTGAGCTCGGCTTGTGATAGAGTTCTCTTCTGTGGGTAAGGACTGAGGGGCTACTGAGCGCCAGGCTCTGGAGATCCAGGGACGAGTCGGTCGGTCCCTCTCTTCTTCTGAGGTCCCATGGTTGAGTGGAGGAGGTGACCTAGTACACAGGATCCTTGGAGGAAATGCAGCAAGCTAAAGGGAAGAAACCAGAATGAGGGGCAGCTAACCCAGCACTGGGCAAACAGCAGAGACTTCCTGGAGGAGGGGATGCTTGGGTCAGGTCTTGCAGCATAAGGAGTGTACGGCTGGTGGGAGTTGTGGAATGATGTTTCTGACCATTGACGCAGCCTCTGCAAAACATGCAGGGGTGGATTAGCATGACATGGTCCAAGGGACCAAAGTACAGTATCTTGGCGATGCTGGGGTCCAAAGACTACAAAGGTACGGTCCCCAGCCTTGCAGTAAAGGTACAGTGCAGCCCTAGCAATTGCTGTGGAATAAAGAATTACTTGACAAGGACAAGGTCTCTCTTGAGGTCATAGAATGGGGGGGTTTCCTGGGCAAGTCAGTGTGATGTGCAATGCCATCACCCAGTTGTGAAGTCCTCCTGTGCCCCATGATTACAGAATGTAGCCTCGGAGCCTGGGTGTGGGGTGAGAACATCACGGAGACGGAGCTGTCTCAGCACCACAGGCTGGGGCTCTGAGGGTGTGGAGCTGTTATAGATCCTTCCCGCATGCAGGACAAAGGGGGATGTCGGGCTGCCCCCTCTGCTCTCTTGAGTGTTGATTATATGAAATAATAGAAAATGGCCTGAGGTGGGGTCCAGCCTCAGTCCTTTCTCCCTGGTTTCCTCTACAGTTATGCCTTTGGTTGTCGATTTTAATAGTTTTCTTTTTGGTTATGCCCTTTTCTGAGGGACACCCAAAGAAACAGCAGCAGGAACTGAGATTACTGAAGGCTCATTCACTGGTCACTGAGTCCTTGCTGACCACGGTCACAGGCCACATTTATGAGTGAGGTCACACAGCCAGCAGCAATAGACATGGGATGTGAACTAAGGTCTTCTAATTGTCAATGAAATGTAAAGACCCAAGTTTAAGGGCAATTTCTCCATAGCTTCCGGGGATGCTCGGAGGCCTTCAATTTAGGATTGTTCTCGTCTGTGTTCTGGATGAGTAAGATTCTGGAGAACCAAGAGATCGGAAAGCAAATTCTATTTTAAACAAGAAATTAAAACACTTTTTAAAGTAAGTTCCGTGAAGATATTTGTAACAGCAAAAGTGACAGTGCTGGGGTTACTGTGAGCCAGCTGTTGTTCTGACCACATCACAGGAGCTAGCTCATGCAGGCCTCACAGCCACTTCATGAGATGGGAGTTGGACAGGGCCAGCGTGCGGTTGGCTTCTTCCTTCAGGAGTGACACCTCCAGACCCATTACTTGTGGCTCAGACACCAGGAAATGGTGTTCCTCTTGCACATTGGTGACTATTTCCGTGGAACATCCTTCTCAGAAACTGGAGACAATGGACGTGTTCTGCAAACAGCAGGGAGCACTTCTGACCCTGCCTGGGATGTTGCCTCCTGCTGTATTAGCATCTAGTTTGGGTCTCGAGGGGAACTGAGTAAGACATAACCACGGTAACCAACAGGCAGTTAACTCCAACCCCAGCGGCTAATCTGGGTTGGAATTGCCCCGCTGGAAGCTCTTTTTGAACATCTTCAGGAGAGCCTGGAAAGGTGCTGTGTGAGGCGGAAGTCCCGCTGTGCTGTGTGGGGGACGTGCCTGTGACTGTGGGGACTGTGCAGGGGCTGAGGGAGAAACGCTCGGGTTCAGGCCCCACGCTCGCTGCCCTGCCTGTGTGATCTTGGGCAAGTTGCTTCCTACTGGTCGCTTAGACTTCCCACATGGAAGTGGGATGATAATTTATGGCTGGCCTGGATTCTCATGAGAATAATAAGAGTTCAAGCTTGTGAATCGTATTTTGTAAATAACATGCAAACATCAGGGGTTCCTGCCTTACTTTTCAATCCCATAGGGGCATGTCTTTGTGGGTGGTGGAGTAAAGGGAAGATGGATAATGCATATTTTGATTTTTTAAACGCTTTTTATTATGGTAATTTTCAAATACAATTGAAAATAGACTGAACAGAATAATGATTTTCCATGTACTCATCACCAATTAACAACACTTGGCCAATTTTGTTCCATCCATTCCCTCAAGAAAATTAACTTTATTGAGGTATAATCTACATAAAATTAATGCACCTAAATGTACCTTTCCATGAATTTGGACAAATGTAGATGCTGACATAATCATCACCACAATTAGATATTTAAAATTTTTGTCACTTCCCAAAGGTGCCTTGAGCCTCCTTAGTGAACTGACCCGTCCCCCACAGTCCCAGGGCCGGGGCAGACCCTCCAGGGGACATTGTCTCTTTCTAGAGGTGCTTGGATTACAGGCACAGTAGGGTCTTGTTCCCAGTGGGGATAGAAGGATGAATGCATTTTTAAAAAACTGTGGTAAAATATACACAACACCCAGTATACCACTACAACCATTGTCAAGCATACAACTCGGTGGCATGGCATTAAGGACATCCACAGCATGGTGCATCGTGATGACTGGCCATCCCCAGAACTTTTTAACCACCCCACACTGAAACGGTAACTCCCCCCCACTTCCTCCTCTCCTGGCAAAATGTGGGAGCAGGTGCCAGCATTCCCTTCCTCCCTGAGTCTGAGTACTATCACACTGCGGATAGACCACATTTTGTTTACCCAGTCATCTATGGACAGACACTTAGTTGTATTCACCTTTTGGCCATTGTGAACAATGCTGCTGTGAACTTGGGTGTGCAAATACCTGTTTGGGTTCTGGCTTTCAGTTCTTTTGGGAGTATACTAAAAAATGGAATTGCTGGATCAAATGGTAATTTGATGATTACGTTTTTGAGGAACCACATACTATTTTCCATGGCAACTGCACCACGTTACACTTGCCCCAGCAGTGCCCAAGGGTTCTAAGTTCTCCATATCCTCATCAACACTTGTTTTCTGCAAAATGCAGCCTTCCCCCAAAGTTGTCATCCTAATGGGTATAAAGTGGTGTCTCATCATGGTTTAGATCTGCATTTCTCTAATGACTAATGTCGCCGAGCATCTTTTCAAGTGATCATTGGCCATTAGTGTGTGTGTCTCCTTTGGAGATATGTCTGTGCAAGCAAGTCCTTTGCCCTTCCTCTTCTTTAAAAAATATTTTTTTTTCTTACTTTTGCAAATAATTTTTGCCAATTTTTATCTTAAGTATATTCATTATTATGCTCTTTTACATATTTTGGCTTCCTCTTCCAATAATTCTGCTTCAGATGTAAATGATGTTTATTTGGCTGTCTTTATTTAAAGTGGTTGTCCTCCTTGGGAACCTGGTTACCTTGGCCTATGAGTTCAGCACCCCGTAGAGATGTCACAGGCCAGGCCCAGTCCCAGAGTCTAAGGGGAGGGGAGGGGAGGGACAGAACTGAAGGGATCAGGATATGCCACCCCAAGTTTACCCTTTGACATAAGAATTATTTTGAGCAGAAGGCATTTGAGTTCCTGAAATCCCTTATCTGCCTAGAAGCAGTCTCCCAAAGAACTCAGTTGTCATAAATCTCCTTCCAGGAGCAACTCTTATCTTCTCTGAGTAGACACCACACCCAGACAGACATCACAAACTGTCCTATCTCCATCTAGTTTCCTAAGGGCTCATTTATCGTTTTAAAAAGTCATTTGTTTTTTCCTACCTGTCCTTTCTCCCTGTCCCTTCCTCTAGTAAGTTTGGAAATAGTGCCTTCAGGGGATCCCCTGGGTATAGGCGATGCACAAGCTCATCAATTCCTGTTGACTTTCTTCCTGTTACTGTCTTTGCCGGTCCAATTCACAGTCCAGTTGGAGAACACAGGAGAGGAGAAGGAAAATGGACCCCCCTTCCACTAGACCCCAGGGCGTTTGAGCCCCAGATGCCAGAGATTCACTTCATTTGTTGTCTCCCTCCCTGAAACTGCTCTGGTCAGGGGTGTATCTCTGACCCTCAGCAGCTTTGGGAGGGGCCAGTGTCCCCGGATCCCCATGCTGTGGGGGGGTGGGGCGACCTTTCCTCACCTGCCTTCCTCAAATCCTCACCCCAGCCGTGCAGTGCCCTGCTCGTTTCACACTAGGCACAGGGGCCTGGCCAGATGGCCAGCAGTGACCATCCCCTGGTGGTCTTCCACCCCAATGCCAGCCCCGTTATCAAGAATGAAGTCCACCTCCACACTACACCTGGACCACATCTACTGTGAACATGACATGACTTTGCGCTATTCCTCTCTCTTCACCGATTTGACTTTAATTTTCTGGGAGTCTGCAGCTCAGGTAATTGCTTGATTGTTCTTACAGAAATTTCCATAAAGACTTGTCCACTTTGCAGTGGAAAACATCAAGAAACAGTTTACAACCTAAAATTATTTGAATTCCTTGTTCACAATCCTCACCTTGCCATTTCCACCCACCCCAGACTGCTGTGCCCTGACTCTCACCCGATCCTATTCAAGCTTTCCCCCATTTGAAAGACCCACCTTAAATCAAACTTCCAAGACTCATAATTTTTACAGTGCCTTTTCTCCTCCGAGAAGTTGCCAGACCTTTGGGAGGCGATGGTCTCCTTTGTTGTGGCAGGCAATAAACTCTACTCCGTCCTCTCCACAGCTTGTATGGGTAATGTGCGGGAGCCAGCTTTGACACCAGGGATGCTATCTTCCATTTCCCACATCTTTCTGATCTCATTGTTCTTGTTGCTTTTTCCTCTGATCTATGTTTCTCTTGGTCTGTAATGTCTTCAGGTTGATTTTAGGGGAGAAAGCATCAGGCACGGACAGGTTGCCATGTCAGCGGGAACTTCTTTTCAACTGTGTCAGTTCAGCAGCATCAAAGGGGACACATTGTCACCTCGTGGATTGTCCAAGACAGCATGCCCATTTCTGATGTTGTACACTTCCAGGTTCTGGGTTTGCTTAATCAAAATCCCCACTTACATTTGATATTTTCCTGTAATTGACCCTGAAATCTAACTAACCTTGATTGGCATTAAAGTTTCAACCAAGAAGGAAATTTGTTAATCATGTGACTACAACACATTGGTGATCTAATAATGGAGTAATAACACCAGCTTAATTATTCCTGCTCTTGTGACTGTTTTTAAAATAAGAAGTCTGTAGGCAGTGAATAATTATATACCGGTGGATGTTTCAGCTTTAAAATTTCTTATTTTCTAATTCTAGGTATCTGGTTAGTGTAATGGGCATTTTTATTCATAGGCAATAAAAAAGCCAAGTATTTACAAAATTTAAATATGGTATGGAAGTCATGGCTGTCTCAGCTTATTACTGACTGCAGTGTTAGCGATGCCACTTCTGCAAACACTCTTGTCTTAACGTAGTTGCTCCTGACACAGAGAAAAGATCACACTCAGGATTTGAAGCCAGACAGATCTGAGTTCAAGTCCTGGCCATGTCTCTCAATAAATGTGGTGTAGATCTAGGCTGTGACCTTCCTGTTTCCTCAGATATAAATGAAAATATTTGTATCAGGATTGTCAGGACAACGTTTGCTGTTATTGTTTGCTTGATGAAAGTAGATGCCATCTCAGATTTTTAAGGTTATCATATCAAACCATACCACCAGGCTTTGGATGTCTTTCTTTGTCTGGTTTATCCCATAATGTACAAAGCTGAACACATCCTTCAAAACAGAAGGAGGGGCGTTTGCTCATAAAATTACCACAATAAGGAAGGGTTGGGATCTGAATATGGACGAGCTCAGGTTCTGCTCACGTCCCTAAAAAGAGAGAACATGTTCTGAGCCCGGAAGGAAGTGTGCAGCCTGACTGCAGCCTGCAGGCTAACATGGGGGAGACCTGTGTGTATCCGGCCAAAGGAGAAGCGTGGCAGGAAAGTTCAGAATGCAGTTTGGGGAGCCATTGCCCGAGAGAGTGCAGGCCTGGGGCTCCACCCTGAGGTCCTGTCCTACAGAACAGACTCCCCCAGCATGGCACCCTGTCTGGGTTCACCCTCACTGCATGACCCACTGTGGCCTCAGGCTTCTCATGCGGCGCTCTCCTGGAGCAGAACATGGACTGAGGGCTCCAAGTGCACACTTCTCAAGTGGGAGTGCACAAGACCATTCCTTGGGAGTGGGGAAAAATATGAGAACTTTCATTTATATTTATTTTTCATGGGTTCTAACATTTTGTTTTCAGTTTGCTTGTTTTATGTAGTGTACGTAATGTGACGGTTTAATCATACTCACTACTTATAGTTTATAAAAGGTAAATGTGCATTGACTCAGGAGGCATACTCTAATTATTGCAGCACATGGAAATTGAAGATCCTTGCTCAGTGATATTTCTGACATATAGGCAGAAATACCATTTTACAAGAATAAGGTGAAATAAAGACATTTCAAGACAAACAAGAGAGTTTATCATAAATACTATCACCTCACTAATGGAAATTCTAAAAGCCCAGGGTCCATCCTGGAAGGGAGATCTGAAATGCAAAAGGAGATGGAGGGCAAAGACATTGGTAAAAATGTGGATGTATCCAAAGTAACCGTTGATTATACTGATACAACAATAATAATAATTAGATGTGATGTAGGTCAAGGCTGTGACCATCCTGCTTGTGAGATTAAACAAATGAGGTAGAACAAATATGCCAGAAATTTTAGCATATAAGTTATAAGGTTCTTCTATTGTTTGGAAGGAAGGTAAAATTATTTAGGTTTTTTTAAGTATGCACATTAAAAGCTTTAGGTTACCAATTGAAAGAAGAGAGAGTGTATACAAAGCAAAAGTTGATTTAAAAAGAGAAACTTAAGAGGAAATTGACAAATTTAGCAACAAATTGGGAGATTTTAAATATGCCTCCCTCAGTGACTAATGGAGAACGTAGGTAAAAAATTCAGTTTGGATCTAGAAAATTTGAAAAATACATTTAATAAGCTTAATGTTATATGTATATCAATATATAGGATATTATATCCAATGAATGAATGATACCCTTTTCTTTTCGTTTTTTTTTAAAAAGCTTTATACTATGGAAAATTTCTAAAATGTATGAAAGTGAACACAATCACTTGATAAATTCTCACATGCCCATTAGCAGCTTAAATGATTTATCAAGTCATAGGCACTACTGCTTCACCCATACCCACCCACTCTTTCATCCCGTATTACTTTTGAAGCAAATCCCAAATATCATACAATTTTACCCATAAGTATTTCAATAATATCTTTAAAATATAGAGACATTCTAAATACATAATCATAATACCACTATCACATCTAAACACGGATACTAACGATGAATCCATCATATGCACCAGAGGTCAAATTTCTCCCGTTCTCTACGGATAGTCTGTGTGACTCATATACTATGGTTTGTTGGCATGTCTCTGTGATTTCTTCCAATTGATAGATACCTCTTCATTGTCCCTTGCAACTCACTTGTTGAAGAAACTAGGTTGTCTGTTACGGTTTTGCCTCCTGCATATCCATGGTCTCATTTAGCATGCTCTTGACTCTGTTCTTCCTACAAATGATTAATTAGATCTAGGGCTTGATCAGTTTTAGAGTGAATTTTTTTTAACCCTGCTTCACAGGGTTTTCTTGTCCCTTTCAGTGAAGAGGCACATAATAACTAGTTCTTTATCTTTTGGGAAAGGTAGTAGCTATTAACAATCATTCCTATATCCATGAATCCCTTAGTCATTGTGAAATGGTGATAGTCTAGTTCTATAATTCCTTCATTTATTAGCTAGAATATTGATGTGAAGATAATCATGTCTGCAGCAACTCCTGGGTCACCCAGAGATACAGTTTGTAGAGGAAAGCTAGGCCAGAGGCTACTGTACTCTAATACTTCCACAGTCAATCAAAAAGAATACTTAAAATATCACTAAGGATATCATACATAATATTAAATGCATAGAGATAAATTTAAAAGCATATAATACCAAGGTTGAGAAAAATGATACAATTTTTACTGAAAAGCATTTAAAAATAAGTGGCAAAATGTATCATGTTCATTGATAAAAATATTCAAAATCATATAGGTGTTAATTCTTTCTAAACCAATGTACACATTTATATCTATGCTACTCAAAACAATTGTGTGTGTGTGTAATTTGACAAGTAGATCCCCAAATAAATACAGAAGAGTGATTGGCCAAATATAACAGAAATACTCCAGAAGAACAAGGTGGGGAACTAGTTCTACAAGGTAACAGTACTTAGGAACCATTAGGTTGTTAGATAACAGCTTAGTAACAAGTTATAGTAATTAGGACAAAGTGGCATTGGGGTAGAGATATAAAATAAACCAATGGAAAAAAATGCAGGCCTGGAAACAGACCAGGCATACCTAGAAACCAGCTCTATGACCAAACAAGGCAGCGTAGACTAGTGGGGGAAATGAACTTTGCATTAATGGTGTGGAGATAAAAATAGCCATATAGAAAAATATGCAACAGGATCCTTCCTTGCGCCATTACAAAAATCAACTCCAGGCAGATTAAAGACCTAGTGATGAAAGTCAAAATTATAAAACTTTAAGAATATAATATAGTATTTATCTTTATGACCCGAAGTGAAGGAAGAAGCTCTTAAACAGGATACAGAGAAGTACAGATCATAAAGATGGATAAATTTGATAACACTAAAATTAAGGATTCTTGTTTATTAAAGTGACCTGAAGAGAATACATGAATCTGTTCATCACTGGCGGGAATGTAAATTGGCACAAGAACTTCAGGGAACAACTTGGCGTTACCTAGTAAGCTGAAGATGCCTGTGCCTTAGGACCTAGCAGAGTCACACTCCTGGGTACACACGTTTTAGCAAATGTCTGATCAAGAAAGCTCATAGCAGTGTTGCTCCTAGCCGCATGAAATCAGCAACAACCTAAACATTACTTGGCAGGAGAAGTGGTAAATGTGTTCTTGGTGTATTTACACATATACTACACGGCAGTGGAAACAACTGTGCTGCAAATATGTGCATCGAGAATGGCTATCCGGAATATACGGCGGAGGAAAAGTGCAATAGGAGAAGGATGAGTCTATATCATTCCATTTATGTGAAGTTAAAAGATATACAAAACTAAATACATCTTCAGGGATATAAACATTGTAAGACTATGAATCAGAGCAAGTAAATGTAAGCACATAGTTCATGATAGAGGGACCTGAACATGGGGACAGGGGTGATGCGGAAGGGTGCACTCGGCTGTGAGAGGGCTGGCCATGCTCTGGTTCTCAAGCTGGGTTGTGGGTATTTGGGCTCTTGGAGCACTGTTAATCTTTACACCCCACACACTGGCTATAAATATCCTTCTGTATCTATTTATATCTACAAATATCTTCTGTATCTATGTAATAAGAACAATGGTTCAAATACTTTGGGTTTTCAAGGGAGCATAATTGTTGGTTGCATTTTCTTGGGCAGCCTGGCCTGCACCCCATAGCTGTTCCATGTGCTTGTAATTTCCAACCAGGTCTATTGTATACAGTCCTGACTCCTGCACACACTGGTGTCTTCTGGACAGCTAGAGTGAGGATGGGACTGTGCAAAGTACCACAGCAAGGAGGGAAGCAGAAGGTGGGCTCCTTAGGAGGGCACCCTGCACTTTCCGCAGCGACCTCAGAAGCAGGGAGTCATCTGTGTCCTCCAAGAGCCTGTCTGGACCATTTTGTCAAAGAGTTGTTTAGCCAGGCCAATGCCAGGTCCTAGTGGCCCTGGGAGATGCCTCGTCTGACAAAATAAACCACAGATACCAAGCTTTGTGAGGAGGAGACAGCAGGATGCAGAAAGACAGTGCGCCATCATTCTGTCTTACCTGTGGTTGTCAAGGTTACCACAGCCTCGTGTTTCCTAGTAACCACTCCTCCCAAAATAGCCACCGCTGGTGCCAGACAGCGAACTGCATCCTGCATCATGATCATCTTTTCCATTGCTTCGAGAAGACAGGGAGGCCCCTTCCCATGGAGTAAGGTGATAGAGAGCACACACCTCTAGTCCTCATCTGACCTTTACTGCAGCTGAGTGAAGGATTATAATTCCCATTTTTCAGATGAGAAAAGAGGCTTGAGCAAGTTGAGTGACTTGCCCCAAACCAGATGACTCACAAGTGTCAGAACTGAGTGGAAAATTCACATTTTCTGAGGCTACTGATGACAGCCCTTCCTGCACCCAGACACAGCCCCCCATCACTAATATTCCATTACCCCGCAGGACCCCCAGTCAGCCAGTCAGGTTTGGGTATGTTGGGCCGAGGTTCTACCTTAGTAGCTGATACCGCCAGCTGTCCCTTGACTTCTTTCTCACCAGCAGAACCCCCAATTTTGTTCCAGTGTAGGGACTCTATGCTTCCTGGGTCCCACAGGATGAAGGTTTATTAGTTGTGATGAAAATTCTATTCCCCTTGCTAGTGACTGTTTAAATGTGGAATGTGACCCAGTCAGCCAGTGAAGGTAGGGTAGGTCTGCAGAGGGAGTAATTCTTGGGCAGGTACTTCTAAGAAATTACCAGGAGGAAACACCTGTCCTCTATGATGGGTGTCCTTTTGTACGTGACAGAGCCTATCTGATAGCCACAAGCGGGTACATTGTTGATAATGGCTGGGTGGAAGGGTGGAAAGCCCTTGGGTTCAGCTCTGAAAGGCCACATCTCCCTTGGAGCCAGGACCCCCTCTATCTGGTTGCATCTTGGGTCCCCTCTGACCGTACCGGTGGCCTTCTGCTCTGCAGCAGACGTGTCCTTCCAGTTCTACTGGGCTGTGAGGCCCCTATCACTGGGCATTCGTCCCTTAACCTCCTCCATCACCAGTCCAATCTTTACACAGTAGAAGAGGTAGGGTGGGGGGTAGTCATTGAGAATAGGGCTGGTTCTCTTGACTCAGTGGGGGGTATCTGTACCCCCATTTTGGGGGACTTCTTGCTGACTCTCTGCAGAAAGTCCTCAGCTTGGGTCTTACAGTGGAAGTACAAGTATTGTCCTACTCAATGTTTTCAGAGTCTAGGCTTATTTTAGAGACTCTTCCAACTGAAAATACTTCACAATCTAGACAATGATCATAGTGACAATTTGGAGGAAGTTTAGTTAATATGCAGAGAACTATCACCCTTCAGAAGGAAGTCACTTAATTCACTCATTCTACTTTTATTACAGGCCTGGTTGTTGAATGTCTGATGTGTGCTAAGCATTGGGCCTGAAGGGAAAGTTTCTAATTGAGATGTGGCTCCCACCTGACAGGGCCTGCAGCCCAGCAGAGTGAACGCCTGGCCACGAGAACCGTGCCAAGGAGCAGAAGCCAGTGTGTGTGTGGGGTCCAGCTCTGTGTCCTGGAGGGGTCACAGAGGGCCTGGGGTGCTACTGGTCATTTGTGTTGGACTAGAATGAGACTGAAGGATGCCAAAAGCAGGGTGGGCTCACAGACACCCATGTGGAGGATTGTGTTAGAAGCAGTGGGAAAGGTGGAGTGGGTATAAATCTTGAGGTCCCTGAATGCCAGGGGAAAGCATGGGGACTTTATTTGGCCTGCAGCAACTGGGAGACATTGAGAGACTCCAGGTGGGAGAATAAGTGAGACATTACCACCCAGACTGTGGTGGACCTGAGCAGGACGAAGATGCAGGAGGGTAGCCAAGTAGGAGGCGGCGGGCATCCATATGAGCGCGCCCGGGAAGTGCAGGAGCCTGCGGGAGAAGAAAGGAACCGTCCACCGCCTACAAGAAGAGTGCCCTTGTGGGCGAGGCCAGAACTCATGGATCCTGGCCCTGGTTTGGCCTCTTAGTTGTTGTCACTTTGGTCAAGTCATTTCCCATCTCTGGGTTCTTGTTTTCTGAGTGCAAAAAAATGGAGAGACACAGGGATCCCCACCACTCTTGGGTGCCTGCATTTCTCTGACTCTCTGTGCATGAGAGATGTGTGCAGAAATCTAAATAGGTCAGGGTTGAGGACAGGATTTGGGGACAGGAGGGAGGAGGGACTCAAAGATGTCTTCCTGGTGTGGTCCTTTATTACCGTGGAGGATGGTGCTCCATTCCACTCAGGGAAGGAGGAAAGCAGGGGAGAATGGATGGGAGTGACAGGGCGGCCTCCATCTCCGCAAGGAAGGCGAGGGGCCGGCTTGGGTAGAGCAGAAGCACCAGGACAGCCCTTCTGTGACGGCCGCCACCGTGGCCGCTCCCAGCCAAAGGGCTCCCAGAAATGGCTTTTTGACTGAATGACCTTAGCCACAGTTCACAGGGGTCTAAAGCTCAGGGATACATGCCCGCAGTTGCTTGTTTTTTTCTGGCTCTTCTTTAATATTTTTTGCTTGATTCCCAAACACGCATCAGAGTTAATGAAGCAATTCTATTATTAAACCACTTAGAAATTTAGAAGACAATGTACTTGGGTTTGAATGGTATAATTAGATATTAGGAAAAACATTTGTAAGAGATTTACATATAAATCTCATGTAGTACCCCTTTGTACCACATCCATGAAAAAATAGATTCACTCAAAGAGCTCAGAAATGCGCTACTTCATGCGTTTTGGTAAAAAGCTAGAGCATTTCTATTTCCGGTGGAATGCTATATGAAACACTTCAAAATGTAGATCCGGGACTGCATTTCTGGTCTGACGTCTGTTGAGAAGGCTAGGATCATTTCTCACTATTGAAGCAGTGTGTGGTGTTGCTGACAGCCATGAGGATTTGCTCGGGCGGAACCAATTCCCACTAAGTGCTGGGGTGCTGTTCTCTTCTTCGCTGTGAATCATCAAATACGTTTTAAGTTGTATTTTTGTTGATGGAGAAGTGGAGGCTTTAGGATATGGGGAGGATGTGGAAGGGACTGAGGTGGGGACTCTCAGCTGGGCAGAGTCCGGACAGAGCCCGAGATGGCCTTATGGTGTGAACTTGGGGTCCCAGCCCCGTTTCCTGCTTGCTGACACACGGATAGCGACCTTGACCTCACAGCCTCCCCATGTTTGTGTAGCTCAGCGATTCACAAGGCTCTTTCCCAGGCATTACCTCTTGGTTTCAGATCCCTCTTGGAAACAGGTGCAAACAGTTTCCTTCAAAGGGCACACGTAACTCGCCCACTCAGAATCAGGGTGAATTTGAGTTGTGCCCGGCTTCAAATTTGTGTGGACTCTGCCAGATAAGATGTCCATATGTGTGTATAAATGAGGTGCTAGTTACTTGATCCTGAGCAAGTTAATTAGCTTCTTGGAGCCTGATTTTCCTTTTCTGTGGAATGGACCTGGTTATATATAATACATGCTTCTCAGCATAACGTGAAGCAGAGAGGAGATGTGGAATGTGGAAGCATTTTGAAAATGTATCCAAATGATGAAGCACCCTGAAAATGCCCTGACTTGGAGCTTACCAGCAAACCTGCTGTGAAGTCCCAAGGAGGGTGAGATCAGAGCCCTGGGGAACCCTGAAACCAGGTCACATGCTTGTGGTGAAAGAACTAGCTGGCTTAGCCCAGAGGCAAACACGCTTCCCACTCCCAGGTTCTGCTCTGCTGGGCACAGTTCAGTGGAGATGTGATGAAGTGCGGTGGGCCTCAGGGGCCTCGGCCGTGGCAGCTCTGAGTCTCCAGCCCTGGTACCCAGCCTTCATCACTGAGCTCCAGTCTGAAGGGAACTGGATGGGGCTGTGGGGTAGGGAAAATGCACAACTTCTCCCTTCCCCCCTCCTTCCTCCTCATTTCTGTGTTATTTCTCTCTGAGGCATTCAAATTGCTCTAATTATTTAGTTGTCATCTTGCATTTAATTATTTGCCCATGAACTGATTTCACTTACTTAACAAAATTATTCAAATGTACTTGCTTACATTGTACTTCAATGAACATAATTAGCAAAGGGACATGGGACCTGTGGTTTTCATGTTGCAAGACCAGCGATGGCGTTTAAGCACTGTGGCTACTCAGCAGGCCAGGGCACCCACAAACCCCAGTTTCCCTGTCTAGGAAACTGGGGAGATGACATCCTTCCTCGGTGTTCCAGCGCCGATCACGTGGTGTGATTGTTCTGTGTTAACTGGGGAGATCGGAGAGATTCTCCCCAGGATAGACGCCTTCCCAAAGAACACACAGTCGCCCTCTGGAGGCAGGGTTGGAGGCCCGGCAGGGGCTGCGGTTGGAGAGGTGTGTGTAAGGCCAGGCAGTTAGTTGTAAGGCAGGATCTTCAGACTGAAAAGAATGGCTTTAGGGGATTCAGGGAGTACTTGTATCCCACAAATTCTTTATGAAGAAGCTAAGCCAGCAGGCCTGGCCCTGTTGGAATTCCCAGTTCCTCTATAAACTCTAGGATGTGCTGGGGAGACGGTAAACCCATTTTTTCCCCTAAAATACTGAACAATGGGGAAAGGAGTCCTTAGGAGCTGTTCTACTCAACACAGAGCTATTTGGTGCTTGAAAAATCTGCATTAGTCTGCTTGCATAGCCATAACAGAGTACCGAGACCGGGTGGCCGAACAACAGAAATTAATTTTCTCACTGTTCCGGAGGCTGGAAATCTGAGGCCAGGATGGTCAGCGTTTGGTGAGCACCGCTTCCTGGCTTGCAGACGGCCGCCTCCTTGCTACGTTCCCACGGTGGGGACAACGGTCTGCTGTCTCTACCTCTTCTTAGGAGGGTGCCAGATGCACGGGCTCAGAGCTCCACCCTTGTGGCCTCTTCTAACCTCAGTCATCTCCAGTACAGCCATGAGGGGTAAGGCTTCAGTGGCTGAATTTGGAGGGACAGACTTCAGTGCATAGCAAAGTTCAAGTGTTGAGTTCACAGAAGCAGAAGGAGCTGGGCTCAGCAGTCAGACTGACCTGGGTTCAAACGCTGCCCAGCCACCTGTAAGCAGAGGGACTTGGGCAACGTATTAACCTCTCCCGGCCTCTTTCCTCTGCTCCCAGGGTTGGTGTAGGGATAGGGGGAGGGGAAGACTGTGAAGCCCCAAGAACGGACCCAGCCCGCTGCGGTGCTCAGAGGGAGGCAGAGCCTTCCTTCCCTTCCCCCTCTCATGGTGCCAGCCCTTGGCATTCTCTTCTTCCCACGTTGAAGAGGTTGAGTGGTCTTTAGGGTCACATCTGCTCCCCCATTCTGAAAGTCTGTAATCCTGAGACTCGAGTATAGTGTCCAGGCAGGGCCACAGGGCTCTGTTCCATCCCAGTGAGGACAGTAGTACTAGTAGTACCTAGCTCTCCAGGTTATTAAGAATGAAGATACCATGTAGGGAAATACCTAATTCAGTTTTTGGCAGGTAGCAAGATACTCCATCTATGTTTTGCTCCATGGTTCCAGATGAGGCCTGAGTTGGGGGGACTGGTAAGTCCACAAAGATTTATCGATCGCCTACTCTGTGCCAGGCTCTTACGGAACTTAAAGTCTTTGGGGAGAAGGGAGACATTAGCCAGATTATCAAAAAGGCTCATGTCTGTGGTCTTGGGTCTATGCCTATGGTCTGTGCTCCTTTTGCTGCACAGAAGACATCCTCCAGAGGGGCCCCCTCGGGCCCCACGGGCTCATCCCTTCTGGGCGAGGTGCCCCGGGTGGGAGGGTGCCGGAATTCCTGCCCTAAGTCCCTGGCACCTCATCAAATGCCACTTCAGCTTGCAGCTATGCACTCCCTCCTGACCATCTCCTGTTTTGGTGTCCTCTGGGCAGCCACTTGAGGTCTCCATGAGTCACAGAGTCACTCCTTAACCCCCGGTGCTGCTCGCGGTGGGGCAGAGGATTCCATTTATAACAAGTTCCCAGGAAGTGAGGAGCTTGGTGGCTGGTACTGTCTGAGCACAGTGACTGAGGGAGCTGTGAACTGGGCAGCCACTGCTTCTGTCCCTCTGCTCTGCCCCCAGGTTTGCCCGGGACTTGCTGGGGAACACGGGCATGTCTCTGCCCTCTTGGTAGTATTGAGGTTGTCATAGTCTGCAAAACACAAAGGGTGAGTTAGGTTGTGTGAGGCAGCCCAGTTGATTTTAAATCATATTTGGCAGAAGATAAGAAGAGGGAGCATAAGCTTGTCACCTTGACGACATGCTTGAGCAGAGCTTTATCTTGGCAGAAGGCTTAATGGAGGAGAAATCTGAACAGCTGCCTGCAGAGTTTATCAAGGCCTTCTTGAACGGTTCTAATGCTCTCTTCTCTTTACCAATTACTGAGAGTCGGCAACAAATGGATTTTCTTTAAAGGAAACATAAAGCCTTAGAACCGGTTAGCTAGTGCCTTAGCGCTCCTTATTCCTTCAGCGTCCAATTGGTTCATCTCTCTGAAGACCTGCATTGAGGTGTTGAGGCAGAGATGTCTTGCTGCTTAACTTCCTCTTGGCAATGAGAGCCCCTGAGGGTCAGCCAGACACATACATCATCACACCACCACAGACCACATTTCCTGGCCTTCCTTGCAGCTGTGTCCCTATGATGAACTTTTGGCCAATAGGGTGAGAAAGGAAGTGGTGCGTGGGATTTCCAAATTATTTTTTTAAGTACAGAAATCACTTGCCCTGCTCACTCTGCCTTTCCTGGGCTGGGATGTGGAGGTGGCTTGGGGAGCCAGGGTCCACCATGTGGACAGTGACGACAGCCCAGGGAATGGAAAGCATCCAAACAGAAGAAACTTGGGGCCCTAAATGACCTCACTGAGCAAACACCTGCCTTGGCCCAGTGCCCACGTTTGGACTGCTGTGTGAAAGAGAAATACATTTCTATTTTAAGCCAAATGTATTTGGAGACCTCTGACCTAGCAATTTAGCCTAAACCCTAAGTAATATATGGGTTATCAGATATAAGGTATGGTTAGTTAACTAATTATATGTAGTTTGGTTCTATGCTGGATTCTGTTTAGAATCATGCTATTTATTGCTGCCCCTAATAGAACATTGGTTGCTAAGACTTTCTAAGAGAGTATAGTAGACTCATTCTGCCCATCTTGCTTGTAATTGTGAATTCCTTTTAATTTTAACACCAAGTATATGCCGGGTAGCACTTTGGAAGATACCACTCTTGACAAGCTTGAGTATTGTATCAGGCAGTGAAAATGATATAATCTTGTGGGTTTCCTTTATGCTTTGACTCCCAGGAAAGCTAGGGCCAGATAAATTTAATGCTTACTGTGATAGACCTGTATTACCATAAGCTTATTATTATTATTTTCTTCCCTGATGTATATTTAATTTTTGTTTGTTAAGAGACGAATCGCACCTCCTCTCACACCCTGGGCACCTTGCTCATGCCGTTCCTCTGCCATTCGTGTCCTTTTTCCTGTGCACCGAACTGCTCCTTCTTCCCTTATGACTCAATTTTCCCTTTGCGCCGATGGCATCTGTATAGAGCACTCATTCTGGACTCCTAGAGCTCCTGTCACGCTGAATTTGCTTTAATGGATTGCCACCACTGCTAGAGTGTAAGCTGACTGTGACCCTCACTACTAATTGACCGCTTTATATAGAAGGGTGAATTTGTCCAAGACCAATTCCCTGTAAGTTGCTTTTTTGCAAACCCCCACGGAGGCTGGCTAAAGCCAAGGGCTTGAGGCCATCAGTTCTGGTCGGTTCCCGAGGTGGACATGCTGTGAAGGCTGTACTGATAGGGCTTCACCCCAGCCCTGGATAATAACACAGGAGGCCCTGGTGTCTCCTAATCATGGGTGCTGAGCTGGCAGGGCTGAACTGGAGCCCAAATCCCACCATGTCATATTGATGTTGGGCCCTGGCCTCTGCTCAGGCTAGGGAAGGAGTTGGTGCCCCTCTGACCATGCAGCTCAAAAGCCTCACAGCCCAAGGGCTGGTATCCGCCCCTCTGCCACATTCTGAGGCCTGCCTGCGGCTGCCCCGTGTGTCCCCTCAATAGGCCCCAGGGGGCCAGTTGTGTGTGTTGTCTTGCTGTTCGCCCTGGGATCCATTCTCCCTTCCTTCCTCTCGGTCATAGGACCTCTTGAGTTCTTTTGACACAGGGGGCTGCCCAACTAGAGGCAGTTTCCCCAGCTACTCTGGCAGCCCATATGACCATTGACTAAGAGTGTGGACAGAAGGGATGTGTCCCAATTTCTAGAGCACATTTTTTATTAGGAAACAGTGTGCTTCCCACCTCCCCAAGCGCGCCTTTTCTTGTGGGCTGGGATGTGAAGGCGATGGTGTGAGTTAATCTTGGTCATGGCGCAGAGATACCACCAAGGGTATGATAAGCTGTAAGACAGAAGGGCCTTGGGTGCTAGAAATGTTCTGTGCCTTGATCTGGGTGGTAGTTACACAGGGGTGTGCATATATAAAAATTAAGTGAGCTACCCTCTGAAGATTTCTATACTTTATTATACATAAGTTATACCACAATAAGAAAAATAATGATAGAAGGAACCTGGTTCCCTGAATGACTTTGTGAAGCAGAATTCACCTCTGGATGGTTACAAAAGAGAAAAATAAACTCCTTTATGGCTGGGCCAGTGTATTTCAGGACTTTTTGTTTTAGTTATTTAACTTGTGCCTTAATCAACATATTTCTCAAATGTGGGAATTCTTAATTTTTATTTTGTCTCCATTATTTCCACAGAGCTTGGTGAACAGAAGGTGCTCAATATCTGTTTAATGAGTGCATGTTTTTGTATACTGCATTCATCGGTATATTAGGACATGCAGCATAAACCAGTTTGGAAAACGAAAAGAGTTAACAGATACAAAGGGAGGGAACCTCACCCCGTGCGGCGTGAAGCTGTGCAGCTTGTGCGGCTTCTCAGCCTACCCACTTCCCAAGCACTTCCTTTCCATCGGATCTACTGCAGGGGTTTCCACCTTGCTTCAGTAAATGACAAGGAGTTTCTGGATAGGAAGTGCTGCCTGCTCTTCTAGTGGGTGCCCAGGCTGGAAGGAATGTTACACGGACGCTGGGGGAGACCCCTGTGCCACATGCCCCGTGACTCACAATCACCACCTGCTCCTCAGCTGTCAGGCTCCAGGCGGTGGGGAAAGATGCAAAGGATGGCTCCGGGCCTGGCAGTGTCCCCGCTCCTGGTGCAGCTGAGTCAGAGCAGAAGGTTGTGAAAGAGCAGGAGGGCTGACAACATACCCAGCAGCCGCAGCCTGCATTGCCCCAGGCGATGGCCCTCTGGCTCTGTTTGCAAACACCAGTTTCTGTGATCCTGTGCTTTGCTGGGTGCTGGAACTCAGAGAGGAAAGACATGCACGGTCCCTGCACTCGGGGGCTCACAGTCAAACTGGCATGACGTACCCCTAAACAAATGCCATAAATGAAGCAGTACTAATAACACTATTTTATTTACATCTAGGAGTTGTCTTGCACCTTTTGTACATTATTTTATTTTTTTAAAAGTCTTGCAAATAAGTATTGTTTAGAGATGAGTAAACAGAAACGTGAAGAGGCAAAGCAAGTTGCCCAAGGTCAGGGCAAGGGCCAGACTGAACTGGGCCTGGGGATGCTGAGGAACATTTCCTGGGTCCCACTGCAGCTGGGGTCACGGCAGGAGACCTGTGTCAGGGTCCTCTGTAAGGTGCCGGGGAAGAGGCTGGGGTCTGCGTGAGGCTTCCATTGGCCCTAACTTGGCCTTGAGAAATGAGTGTGACCCACCAAGGGGATAAAGGGTGGGTTTGGGGTGCGAGGGGGCTATTCTAGACAGCAGGGACAGCATGTACAAAGGCCCAGAGTAGAGAAATATGGCACATTTTAGTTTGGTGTGGCTAAAGCCCCTGGTGTGCAAGGGGTAAGGGAAGAGTGGGAGATGAGGCCAGAGAGGCACGCAAATGTGCTGTGGTGCCTCCCGTGGGGTGAGCCCTGCGGCCGAGGGTCAGTCATCTGTCAATGGGATGACGTCACTGCCAGTCAGGGGCTCATTCATTCATCGTTGTTTCACTGAACAGGAGCAGGGCTTTCCGTGGGGCCTGCTGGTGTGCCTGTGGGAGGAAGCACCCAGGCTGTATGGACCTAACCTGGCCCCTCATTCTATGTCATTCCTGGAGTACCATACATGGGTCCTGAGAAGCTCCATTTCCCAAAGATCCTTTCATGGAACACCAATTTTTTTCTGTGGTAAAATAAGCTGAGAAAATGCAGCTGACTTCCTCCTCCTTGGAGTCCTTGCAGGTTGCTTATTAAAGTCTCTGGAGAAGTAGAGAATCGTTTGTGACTGTGTGTGTTCACTTCCTCGGGCTGCCTGACCAAGCACCACAGACCGGGTGGTTTAAAACAGCAGAAACCTATTCCTTCACAGCTCTGGAGGCTGGAAGTCCCAAATCAAAGTGTCAGCTGGGCCCCTCCCGGGGGAATCCATCCCGACTCCTTCCAGTCCTGGGGTGGCCGGCGACCTTGGCATTCTTCAGCCTGCAGCTGCAGCCCTTCAGTCTCTGCCTCATGCTTCATGTCACGTGGCATCTTTTCCCCGCGTGTGTCTTCTTATAAGGACACCAGTCATGTTGGATTAAAGACCTACCCTACTGCAGTATGACCTCATCTTAACTAATTACATCTACAACAAGCCTCTTTCCAAATAAGGTCACAATCTGAGGTACTGCGGGTTGGGACTTCAACCTATTGTTTTAGGGGACTCAACCATGACACTTTGTTTAGCCCAGGATTTCCTGCAGATTATTTTCCCTCCTCAGAACTCTTTTGAACATAGCCCCATGACCCCTCAGAGCTGGTGGTGAGAGCACCTCGCTTTGGGAAAAGTTGCCTGGGATGAACAAGCTGGAGCCAGCCAAGGGGTGAGGTGGCCCTAGGAGGCCTCCTTGTCTAAACAGGGGCCCCGGCTCCTCCCCGAGGCCCGGGAGGAAAGGGAAGCCCCACAGGACTAGGATACTGAGCGGAAGGGTCTTAGGCCTGCCCTGGGGCGGAGGGTCCTGGGCTGTCCCGGGAGCTGGGTGCCTGTTGTCCCCGCCCAGCTGGCAGCTGGCTGAGACACAACAGCAAGGGTGGGAAGGAGCAGACCGGGGTCCCGGCGTCTGTCTCCCGGGGAGCTTTTTCCACTTCACGATCCTTTAGGGCAAAAAAACTGCAGAAACAGCATCTGATGTGTCCCTGTGTCTGTCACACTGGGGCCCAAACTGTTGCAGGCTCCAGGCCCTGGGATGCGGGTACCACTCTCGCCTCTACTGAGCTGGTGTGTGGGAAGCACCGGAAATAGACCACGGGTCCTTAAGCAAGTTTTCCTCCTGCCGGCCCATTCTCCCTTCCACTGACCAGCTGTGCCACCTTTAACAAGCTTTTTAACTTAATCTTTGCATTTATGAAATGGCAACAATAACAGCACTGGCCCTGCTGACTTCCCCTGGCTCTGGTGAAGGACACCTGGGCGAGGAGCACATTAGTAATGATAACTATGCCATTTTCCTCGTCTTTATTCTGTGCCAGGCACCATTATAGAAGCAGTGACTCTTGTCAGGTGTAATGTACATAATGTACCATGTGAAAGCTTTCTTGATACAAAAATATGGTATTTAGTCATGTATTTATCAGAATAAATTAGCATAAATAATTCTTCCTTCCTCCCTTTTAATGCTTTTTGTTAAGAAAGAGGAAACAGCCTCTAAATACGGTAATAATAAAAAATATTTTAAACTCAGGTTTATTGAGATGTAATTGACATATCATAAAATTTAGGGTACAGTTTTGACGGATTTGCCAAATGTATAGTTGATCACCATGATCAAGACAGAATATTTGCAACGTCCCCAGAAGTTCCCTCTTGTCCCTTTTGAAGTCAGCCACACCTCCCACCTCCAGCCCCTGGAAACCCCTGATTGGACTTCTGCCCTTATAGTTTTGCCTTTTTTCTGAATGACAAATCAATGAAATCGTGCAGTGGCTTTTTGTGGTTGGCTTCTTTCTCTTAGCACAAAGCGTTTAAGATTCATCCATGTTGTTGCATGTGCTAGTATTTCATTCCTTTTTATTGCTGGGCCCATGGATGAATGCAACCACAATTTGTTTATCCATTTACCCATTGAAGGACATCTGGGCTATTTCCCGTTTGGAGCTATTATAAATAGAGCTTCTAAGAACATTCATGTACAACTCTTTCTATGGATGTATGTTTCCATTGCTCTTGGGTAAATACCTAGATGTGGAATGACTGGATCATATGATAAGGGTATGGATAAGTTTTTGAGACATTGCCAAGCCGTTTTCCAAAGTGACTACCCACCAGCAGTGTGAGAGTTCTAATTGCTCTGTATCTCTCCCAATGCTTAATATTGTCAATATACGTCTTTAATTTTAGCCATTCTTATGGGTATGTGGTAGTATCTCAGTGTAGTAGTTTTAATTTGTGTTTCCATAATGACTAATGATGTTAAACATCTTTTCATGTGCTTATTTACCATCCATATTTCTTCTTCACTGAAGTGTCTGTTTAAATATTTTGCCTGATTTTAAAAATTGGCTAGTTTTAATTGAATTTTGAGATTTCAGAAATATTTTGGACATAAGCCTCTTATCATATATGTGTTTTGAAAGTATTTTTGCCCAGCCTATGGTTTGTTTCTGCATTTTCTTAAGTGTCTTTCAAGGAGCAATTTTTAATTTTGATGGAGTTCAACTTTTTTTCCTGTTTTGATTACTGCTTTTGTGTCTTATTAGCTTTCTCTAATTCCCAGGTTAAAAGATTTTCTTTTATGTTTTATTCTCAGAGTTTTTATTGTTTTAGGTTTACATTTAGGTCTAAGATGTATTTTGAGTTATTTTTTTTGTATATGGTGCAAAGTATGGGTTGAGTTTCTTTTTTTGTGTGTATGGATACCCAATTGTTCTTCGTCATTTGTTGAAAAGACTAATCTTCCCTTGCAAATTACCTTTTCACCTCAATAAAATATCAATAGACCATATATGTATGGATCTGTTTCTGGATTTTATATTTTGTTCCATTGATTTATATGTCTTTTCTTAAACCAATACAACACTGTCTTGATTATTGTGGCTTTATATTGTCTTAGAAAACAAATAGTAGGATTCCCCCAACTTTGTTCTTTTTCAAAATTGTTAAATTATTTAAGCTTTTTTGCATTTCCATACACATTTTTAGTTAATTTCTACAAAAAAGCCTGTTGGGATATAGATTAGTATTACTTAGAATCTATAGATAGGTCAATTTTAGGAAAACTGATATGTTAACAATATTGAGTCTTCTGATCCATGAACATTGTGTGTCTCTCCACTTTCTGAGGTCTTCTTTTGATTTCACTTATTAGTGTTTTGTAGCTTTAAGCATATAGAAAACTGAATATTTTTAAAGATTTATCATTAAGTATTTCATACTTTTGATACTATTTTAAATAAATATATTTATTTACAGTATATATGAATATATATGCTCCTATTTCAGATTGTTCATTGCCAGTATATAGAAATATAGTTGACTTTGGTATATAGATCTTGTTTCTTGTGGATCTTCCTAAGCTAGTAGCTTTTTTTGTGGATTCTTTACAGTTTTCTACATAGTCAACTCTGTCATATGTAAATAAAGGCAGTTTACTTTCTTTCTGTCCAATCTGTATGCTTTTCTCTTCTTCATCCTCCTCTTCCTCCTTCCTTCTTGCATCGGCTTACATCTCGCTGAATCTGAGTATGGCGGTGCACATCTTCACCTTGTTTCCAATCCTTGGGAGAAAGCATTCAGCCTTTACCCTTAAATATGATGTTAACTATAAGCTTTTCATAGGTGCTCTTTATCAGGTTGAGGACATCTTTTCAATTTCTAGTTTGCTGATTTATTTATTTATTTTCATACACTTTATTTATTTAAAGGCTACTTTTCAGAGCAGTTTTAGATTTACAACTAAATTGAGCTTCCTTCCTCAACATCACTCACTGGAGTAGGACTTCTTTTTTCCCAAGGAAGAACCTACACTGACACATTGTAATTACCCAAAGACCGTAATTTTTTAAGATTCAGTCTTGGTGTTGTACATTCTGTGAGCTTTGACGAGTATGGAATAACATATATCCATCATTATAGTATCATACAGAGTAGTTTCTCTGGCATAAATCTTCTGTGCTCTGCCTATTCACCTCCCCCTCCCTGCTGGCAACCATGATCTTTTAGTGTCTCCACTGATTTGCTCTTTCCAGAATTTCATATAGTTGGAATCATACAGTACATTGCCTTTTCAGATTGGCTTCTTTTACTTAGTAATATGCACTTAAGTTTCCTTCATGTCCTTTCATGGCTTGCTGGATCATTTCTTTTTAGTGCTAAATAATATTCCATCGCCTGGATGTGCCACAGTTTATTTACCCACTCGCCTCCCGGAAGATATACTGATTACTTCCAAGTTCTGACAATTATAAATATAGCTGCTATAAGCATCCACATGTAGATTCTTATCTGAACATGTGTTTTCAAATCCTTTGGTTAAATAACAAGGAGCACAGTTGCTGGATCATAGGGACCTTATCAGATGCATTTATATCTTCTCTTGGACAGCATCCAGGAGAGTAGAAGGAATTGGTGGGAAATGCTTGTGAAATGTTTGCTGCAGTGAAGGCAGATGGAGAGAGGATGGATAAAGTGATCAACATCCTACCTATGAGAGTCCTGCCGGCATCTTTTATCCCAGAGAGTCTCCAGGCCAAAGACCAGAACTACCGTTCTTAGCCCTTGATCCATACCTCCTTTATGGGCAAAAGGTAAGGGAGAAGGAGAAAAGAAAGTGGCAGTGGGGTGGGGACTGGCTGTCCTCGTGTTCTTCCAGTACCAGGTCAGGCGCTGCCCTGCCCGAGTGGCTTAGGCCTTGAGTCTGCTCTCGCAGGGCCTGGTCTCCATTGGCTATCTGATGCCTGCTGGGTAGTTAGGATTCAGTGTCTACAGCCTGAAAATGGTCAGAGACAGACCCTTCAGAAATCCATATGGTGCATAGGAGCATGTCCCCTTTTTAGCCTTCATCCTGCGTACAGAGATTTGGGCATTTAGCTATTCATTTAAAAGTCAGTTTACCCCAGGAGACAGGGAATAGAGTGCTCTGAAGCTCAAATGGTATGATTTTTGCAAAAGTCAGACACTGAGTAAATCAACACTACTCCCATTTTTAAACCATCAAAATCAAGGTCTATTTGTTAGGCTGTTAATTTGATACAGACAGGTTGCCAAGACTACAAACGAACCATTTGTTCTTGCTCGTGGCTCTGAGAGGCCAGTCTTCCTTCTTACTGCTGAGAATCCCAGCAGCTCACCCCCTCCATCCATCCTTTATGGCTTGCTGTATTCGCCTTGAGCATTTCTCAGAGCTGTCATGAGAACCCAGTGGGCTAGTGGGATGATGGCTTTATTAAAGATTAAGCTGTCTCTGTGTGAGGGATTCTCCTCCATTAGCACTATTATGATTTAACTCTTGCTTTGCAAATTAGTTTTTCACATATTTACACATTGTCTTTCCAAGAGACTGCCACAGCCTGAGGGCAGAGCTCATTTCCTACGAGGCCTTCAGTGTCTTGCACATAGTGTTCAATTAATGTTTGTGATTTTAAGTGTGTGTGCATGTGTATCTGCACATGTGCAATATACCAGGCATGGAGAGTTAAGGAACCAACCCCAGGGAAATAGTCAGCAGATGGTTTTTAAGTCCAGCTGCTTGGGGGAAGGTGGGGGTGTGTTTGGTAAAGGCACAGCCAGCAATTATCATTGAAGGGACTTTTTGTAATAGGGAAAGCTTTTAGGGAATCAGCCCAGATGTCCTTTTCTTCCAACCCCTAAGTCAAGATTCTTGCCGTGGCTGCCCAGAGAAATAGAGGTGCCCATTTGCATGGGAGGGGAGCTGTCCCTTCAGACATTTATTTAAGACCAGAAAAGAGGGCCACAGAGAACAAGAGAAGCAGCCTTGGAAGACGGGTGCAGGCTAAGATGCTGAGAACTCCTTTCCATCATGTGTCAGCTTGAGACCCTGGGACGTTCCCTGTGGATCTTCCTGAAATAAAGTAGGCTTGGGGTTGACACAGAAAACAGTGGGAAGAGCGAGGGAAAGGATATGACATATCCCAGTTCCCATGGAGGGGAGAGAGCAGTGAACAGTGCACACACATTGATTTTCCTACACTGATGCTTAGTAAGCTCATTTCATGGTGGCCTTCCACACTTCTCAACTGTCCCTTTGGTTGTCTTCATAATACTGTGATCAGGTGTGAAGAACCTCAGGTATTGCTCAGGACGTGGAACCCACTGACATTCACAGGCCTGAGGTCTACGAGGTATGCAGGCTACACCCTCACAACTGGGATTTTCCAGAATTAGGCTCATTGACATATTCATGCCAGACCTTATGTCCCAGCTTTTTATTCAAAACATATGGTTGCCTTAGGGTGACACCCAAGACACCACCTCACCCTGGGCACCACCCAGGCTCTGAGCATGCTGGTCTCTGTACCTCAGGCCCTTGCCCTTCTGGCTGGAGAGTGTTCCCTTCCCCCAGCTTGTGAATGTCTCATTTGTCCTTTAAGACTATGTCACTCTTCTGAACTTGTGTTTCCTATCTGTAGAACTAGAATTGTATCATCTACCTTAGTCTTCTTGGGCTGCGTAACAAGATACTGGGCAGCTTAAACAGCAGAGACTCATTTCCTCACCGTTCTAGAGGCTGGAAGTCCAAGATCAAGGTTGTGGCTCATTTGGTTGCTGGTGAGAGTTCTCTTCCTGGCCTTCTCGATGTGTCCCCACATGGTGGGGAAAGATAGCTTGAGTTCTCTGATGTGTCTTCTTAGAAGGACACAAATCCTGTGGAATCAAGGGCCAACTTGTAAGACTTCATTTAACCTCAATATTTCCTTTGAGGCCCCATCTCCAAATATAGCCACACTGGGCATTAAGGCTTCCACATATACATTTTAGAGGAGACATTCTGTCCCCAACACCGGGACTCACAGTTGGCATTTCAGAGCCCCAGAACACACAAGGACTGAATATTACAAAGTAGAGGACCTCACTTAATAGACGGGGGTGGGGGCAGTGGGGGATGCAGGGGAACTGAGTCCCCGATGGGATGTGACACAGCAAATGAGGTGCGACCAGGGTGTCCACCTTATCCTTACTCTCAAAGTACAAGGCTTGGGGTAGAAATGCCTAATTTACAGGGACATCAAGGAAATTTTCAGGGTATGCTTTGTTTGATAAGCATTCACCTGAGTCTGGGGAGAGTCAAGGCTGGTCTGGAGTGTCACTGGAGTACAAGGCGACAATTCCTCAGGCCATATGTATTTTGAAGTGAGATTTTTTTCCCCAAAATTAGGAAAAATAATAGTATAGTCTATATTCTGTATATTGAACAGCACTGCCAGGAGGTCTAGAGGTCTGGGCAGCAAATAGAACCAAATGCATGAATATTTGGGGGGAGGAATCTAAGCATATGCATATCAAGTGGGATAGACAGAGAGCACATCAAGTCAGGGCTAATGAGAATGCCACGACCCTACGAAGGAACTTCCAGGATGGCCAACTGAGGGTTGTGCAGCATACCAGTTCCACAGACCAGACTCTTTGGGTGGAAGGAGACAGAAAAATAGCATACGGAGAGGAGGAAAGTGGCGAATCTGTGGAATTCCTCCTGTGTCCAGCCCCTCAGTGGTTCTCCGCCCTCCAGGGACACCAGGGAGCCTGTTTGCCCGGCGTGGGGAGCACCAGTGAGGGGAAGCCCGGCAATGGCGCCCATGTGGCCAGCAGGTTCTCCAGCAGTTCTCCAACCACTGCCTACTGAGCTGCAAATCGCCACCTCCTCCCATGCTGAAGTGTGCAGCTGTTTCTCTCCCATCAAGGATGTAGTTAACAGCTGTTAAGGCAAAGCGCTGGGACAGGAGAGGGATTCCACCATCATCCCCAAACCATTCTTCAAGAAGTCTCCAAGCTAGGAAGAACATTTGCAACTTGGAGGGATCAGAAAGCCATCTTTTAAAATGAAGAGGCAGGTGGTGTTTATCTGGGCTAATGCCTCTGAAGTTACATGTTTAATGTCAGCAAGCATGCTGACAGAAACTGGCTTGATAATGGACCTAAAGGAGCACACATTAATGCCAAATCTGGGAATGACATTTTACTTTGCTGCCCTTGGGTTAGGAGAACCTTCTGTGGGTAGAAGTGTAATTGAAGAAGTACCTTTGACAGTTAACTTTTATCTTCACAGTTATTTCGTACAAAGAAAAACAGGGAAAGATTACCTTTGAAGCTCTGTTTACAATGGATTATATGAGGGGGCTCTGGAGTCAATTATAGACCCAATGGGAAACGAATTGCTGAGAAGGTTATGATGTTATGGGGTATATTGTACATGCCACCAGGGTTTTTGTTTCAATTTCGAATAATGCTGAAGTTGGTCATATACAGATAGGTTGAATGGCCATAATGATAACAATGAGCAATGGGCAGTACCTTTTGGGTTTCGAGAATTTTCACATTCTTCATCTCCTGTGTATCTTACAACATCCATGTGATATGATTTCTGCTCTGATACGTCTGGTTTAGAGCCTTACATACTGACTCAGCGTGGTTAAGTGACTTGGGCCAGAGCAGGAGAGGAACTGGTATCAGAAGCCATGTACCTTCCTCTCCCTCTTGCACTGGGAGGAGAGCAGGGGAAGGGTGACATGGGCCATGAAGGACACCAGTCCTATTGGATTAGGGTCCAGCATGATTCGTAATACATCACAGTGTGATTACATCTGCAAAGGCCTTCCTTCAAAATGAGGTCACTTGTATATTTGGCCTTAGACCCCATTCCTCTCACAGAGCTCCCCAAGCTCTTGACATTTCCTAAGTTGTGAGAGCAGTAGAGGTGTCTTTTGTTATGTTAATGAGGTGGTTTGGGGAACTCACTAAGGAGGGGGGCTGGTTGTGATTAGGAGATTGGAACTTCCAGTCTTAGCCCCACTTCTGGAGAGGGGAGAGGGTCTGGAATTGAGTTCAATGGCCCATGATTTAAATGATCATGCTATGTAATGAAACCTCCATCAAAACCCCAAAGGACAGGATTTGGATAGCTTCCAGGTTGGTGAACATGTGGAAATTTGGGAAAACTGGAGACCTCTGAAAGGGGATGGGAGTTCCCTGTCCTCTGCTGACACGTGGCCCCATGCATCTCTTCCATGTGACTGTTCTGAGTTGTATCCTTTTATAATAAGCTAGTGATCTAGTAAGTGAAATGTTTCTCTGGGTTTTATGAGATGTTCTAACAAATTGATTGAACCCAAGGAACATATGATGGGAACCTCCAATCTAGGTGGCTGGTCAGAAGCACAGGTGATGGTGACCTGGACTTGCAACTGGTGCCAAAAGGGGCTGGCAGGGGGCATTCCTGTGGGACTGAGCCCCTAACCCATAGAACCTGATGCTACCTATAAGTGTGGATAGTGTCAGAACTGAGTTGTACTGTAGGACACCCAGCTGGTGTCAGAGAATTGCTTGTTGGTGGAGGAACACCCCTCCCAATGACCCCTCCCCCAACGCACATACAGGACTTATGATCAGAATCCTCTTAGTCACATTCACAGGTACCAGAGTTAGGACTTCAACATACGTTTTGGTGAGGGGCACAATTTGACCCATAAGACACTACAAATAGTGAAGTCTATGGTGCCACCAGTGGTCTTATAAGCTGTCGTACTTTGGAGCGTAATACAGCTGTGCGGCCACGCCTTGCATCCCAATCTGAGGACATGGACAAAAATGAGGCCCACGACTCCGGTTCTGTCATCAAAGATGGGGACTGTAAGATGAAGTCCCAGATTCTGCACCTATGTTGTGCTTGGCTATTAGTGCTTATCAGTTGAGGGCTTTCTTTAGCTCTTGAGGAATAAGCTTTGTTTTAGCCCAGATCCTTTAGAATACAGAGCCCGCAGCAAGGGGAGGAAGGGAGCTGTTGCCATTCCAGGGAAGCAAGGGTGGGGGGAAAGGAAGTGAGACAAGAAAGGAGGGAACAAGAATACAGAGCAATGCAGGACCAGCTGGCCGCAGCTCCTAAGGAAAGTGGAGCTGGTTTCAGTGTAGCTCCACTGTCTCTGGAGAAGCCACATGAACCCTGCATCGGAAAAATCCATTAGGGTTGGGGCTTCTAGGGAGGGCAAGGAATTCATCTGCCAGCCCCTCCTGGTCTCGTGTCTCTCACGGTTAAACTTTACCTCTGTGGGTACCAATACCTCCACAGTTCCGGGTTGTGCCATTGAGCCCCAGAGGCAGCCGGGATAACCAGAACTGCGCCCTGTGCTCCACCTGAGCCCGGAAGTGGTGGGAGGAGCCGGGTGGGTTTGGCTGTGGCTGTGGTGGGCTCAGGCGGTGACCGGGGTGGAAGACAAGGCCGGACAGTTTGGTTTGCGGCTTGCTGCACTTGCAGGCCACACTGGTGCAGACTGCCAGCCGCGTGTCGGTAGGGCCCAGGCCACCTCCCCAGGGGAGCTGTGGCAGAGGCTTTAGCCCTACAGATGGCCAGAGCTGGAGGCTGGGCAAGTCTGCAAGGGCAGACCTGGACTGACTCAGTCTCTAAATGTCTTGACTCTATTTTGGAAACCCTTCTGCAGGTTGTTAACACCTCTCTGCCATTAATCTGTGGATTTTGAAAGTGTGAAGTTGATCTCAGGGGTTCCTGGAAATATGAGCTGCCAGGTGTGGGTTCAGGCCTGCCATACCCTGCTGCTTAGCTCGTGGTAAGAGCTGGATGGAAACCACCCCCTTGCGAAGCCCCTCCTGAGGCCTGCATCAAGTTTCTCATGGGACAGTCTCTGCCAAGCTAGTGCTTGCTGTTCCTTAAACCCGGGCACAGGTGAGCATTTTTAAAGCCCTAAGAGGAAACAGCCACGGCGCACCTTCCTTTACTGATTCCAAAGCCCGGGGAGGTGAGTCTTCCGTAAAAAGGGCAGGGACCAGGCAACCCCTCAGCTCCGTGGAGGACCTGAAATGCGCCACCCTGGTGCCTTGCCAGCAAGGGCTTGTGGCCACGGCTGTCCGCTCCTTCTTTCGTGGCTTCAGCAGTGGGCATGCCCTTCTCAGGATTGTCCACTTCCAATAACTGACCAAGGAGGGGACTCAGAGTCTGACCATCCTGCCCAATTTCAGCCTGACCTCTCCTTCCACCCTCTCTTCGGGTTTGCAGGTGTCTATCCAGAGCTGACCTCAGCACAGGGAGGCCTCCTCCAGCATCTGCCTTCAGAGA
The DNA here is from genome assembly GCA_032199065.1 of Smutsia gigantea. Taxonomy (NCBI): domain Eukaryota; kingdom Metazoa; phylum Chordata; class Mammalia; order Pholidota; family Manidae; genus Smutsia; species Smutsia gigantea. Next base: position 185,603 of record JAVSCE010000051.1, read on the forward strand.
ACCCGACAGGCACCACGGCCCTCACAGGTCCGCTTCCCTGTCCTGGATGTGCCAGTTGTGGGAGGGGCCATGGCCTTGAGCAGCTCTTTGAAAGGGTGTGTTAGCGATGACAGCAGTGCAGACAGGTAGGGCAGGGTCTCTGGGTGGGGAGGAGGCAGCCTGCCGGGCAGAATGCTGTCCAGAGGGAATGCAGGTCCATCATGCTTTTGGCAGCAGGCAGGACTGGCTGGAGATATCATCATCCTACTGGAGAGGCCTCTCAGAGGCATGGGAGTGGGCAGGCCGGCTCTAGGAAGGATGGGGGGCAGGGCCTCCATTTCCAGACCTGGGATTTAAGTGGCCCACTGAGGCAATGGATGTGAACTTTGGGAGTTTTCTCAGCACTCTGGAACTGGGCTGCCACCAGCCCATAGAGAACCCTTATGCAATGAGCAGAACACCCTGCCTGTCCCCCGCACTCCCAGATGGACCCATCCTGAGGGCACATGGCTTGGTGTGCAGAGAGCCCTTTTGGGTGAGGAAAATGGCTGGGAGCATGGCTTGGCAAGGGGAGTGTGGCTGGATTTCAGCTGCCATTCAGCTCCTCCACCAGGAGCCGTGGTTCTGCACAGAACGACAAGCGGCACACAGGAGACTGTGGTCAGAATCCCAGCCCAAACCTGGCCTTGGAGACGACTGGAGCAGATAGATACCCGGCGTTTCTGGTGGCCCTGACCGTGGCCCACCCAGCCCTCATGGCGCTCCCACTGTCACCTGCAGACTGTATGACAGCACACCTACACGGCTCTTCCTGAGTTACGTCCGAGGCTGCACCCCTGCCAGGATGCTCATGTTGGCTTATTACATCCACACTTTAGAGATGGGGGAGAAGAAGCTCAGAGAGGGTGGGGTGAGGTTGCTCCTCCTCACCCAGCAGCCCCAGAATAACTTACCCCAGTGTGGAGCATTTTACAATCAGCGCTTCAGAGTAAAGAGGTCATGCTGGTTCATCCAGTCTAACTATACTGGCGAGACCTCTTAGGTTCAGGGTGGTTTGTGTTGCCCGATTTCACACAGCTGCTTAGTGAAGGAGCCACACCTGGAACCAGGTCTCTGCCTGCCCAGACCACTGCCTTCCCGTCTGTTTCCCATGCCACCGTCCTGGTGATTCTCTCAAGAGGAGGTGCAGGGAAGCCTAGAGTTGTTCTTCATTGTGGAGCATCTCCCACATTCTTTCTATGCCCATCTCCTCTATCTGCAAAATCCTCAAAATTGGAGCCTATGGCATCTATCCATCCATCACGCATCTGTCCATCCACTTACCTATCCATCCATCCATGCATCCCTCCATCCATCTTTCTGCCCATCCATGTATCATCTATTAATCCATCCATCCCTCATCCATCCATCTGTCTACCTATTTATCTATCCAAATATCTGTCCATCCATCAACCATCCATCCCTCCATGCATCCATCCATTCACTCCTCAAACATTTGCCATGTCCTGCACTGGGTACTGAAGACACAAAGACAAAAATGAATGCCCTCAAAAAGATCACTCACTGTTTGGAAAAGGAGACAAATACTCATGTAATCAATAATTGCCACCTAGAGGTCAGCAAGGAACAGGGAATGTAGCAAGGGCACCATATATCTTAGGGATCAGGCAAAGGTCTCTGGACATGTGGCTCAGGGTTTCAGGTTGAAGGAGAATCAGCCAGGCACTGGGTGGAAGCATTCAGGAAGAATGTGCTGGCAAAGAAGGGGAACCAGGGACTATGCCCAGCTTGGGAGCCAAGGTTCAGTGGGGCCTTGAAAGCAATACCAAGCGCCTTGAGCTTGACCCGGGGGGCAGAGGGAGCCATTGAAGTTTTCTGAGTAGGGGTGTCACTCAAAGACTTGAATTTAAAAAAACGACCTTGGCGAGTGGAAGAGTACCCAGAGCACCTGGACTGGCTGGCTGGGAGATAGGACTCCTTTCATTTAGATGGGGCCCCAAGAAAGGTCTGCAGGGGATGGTGATGGGCTTGATTTTGGACGTGTAGAGTTTGCAATCATGGGCCTCTCCTCAGGAGAGCAGCAATGCGCCCACAGACATTAGCATCTGCACCTCAGGCCCTTTCCTCATCCTGAAGCAAAGCCACTCGCCTCCTCACTGCTTCTCCACCCCAGGGAGTCTGGTGGGCTGTACAGAGCCCAGATGCTTTCTGTAAGTGGAAATGTGCAGATTATTTGTAGGCACATCTATAGGAATAAATATAGGCCTATATATAAAAATATATATATTTTTTGTTTTGTTTTGTTTTGTTTTTGGCCTTCTCTTCATCTGCTCTGTCTGCTGTTTCCCCACACACATGACTGGCAATATTTGGTGTAATATATAGACATGCATGGATGCTTTTGTGGAGTTGAGATCTGTATAATGTTTGCTTGAAAGTGATTTTTGTTAAGTCCTGGCTGGGTGTGGGCCAGGGAGAGACATGGGCTGACATGGCAGATAATGGGGCATGACTTAGAGGGAAAGGACTCTGCCCCCACATCCTTCCCAGCTGCACCCTGCTTAGGGACCAGCGTCCTGTGCTCTGAGCCCTGCAGTCCCAGAAGTGTTGCCTGGGACAAGCGCCCCCGTAGGGGTAGCAGTTCCCCTAGCTGCCCACCCCAGGCCCACATCAGAGCGACAGCTGTGTCCTCTCGCAGGAGGTCTTTGTCCAGACCCCCATCTGCTACACACTCTGCTATCCACACTGTCCTTCCTGGACCTTCCAGCTACACCTACACACTTGTTTTTCCTGCTTGCTCCCACACTGCATCTTTCCCAGTTGGCCTTCTCTGGGACCCTGGCCCTACATACCAGGATCGAGCTCTCCTTCCTGCTGCGGCCTGAGGGGCCATCCGTGAATACCCTGAATCCAAATCAGGGACAACTTTGCTGATTTTTCAACTTGATCAGCGAGAACTGTGTTCTTTACCACTGGCAGCCCTGGGCTGGAGCTGTGAGGTAAATTGATCAGGGATTATTTCTTGGCTACTGGATATCACTGCTTGGAGACTTTCTTATCTTTCTAGATGCTTCTAGTGGGCTGTCTCTTTCTAGAGTCTACCTGTCTAGGCCTCAGGATCACTCCCATTCCACCCAGCAAAACCTGGTCCAGGATCACCTGTGGGCAATCAGGGTGATGGCCCGGCTCCAGCATGCCCCAGTGGCTATCTCTGATGTTTCCTTGGTCCCTAGCTGTGGCCAATGGGTCCAAGGGAAAGAAGCACAGGACCCAGTTGGCTTCCATCTTCTGCTATGCTTCCTGTCCTTCCCTCTTCTTCTCCTAACACAGCTTAGGAAGAATTTTAAAGAGAATTTGGCTTCTCCAGATCTAGAAAGCTCTAGATTCCTGGGTCCTTGGTGCTTAGGACAGCAGTCTAATTTTGCTAAGAAACCAGAGACCTCTCTTAGCAAAGTTTAATTTCTGCTTTCAGATGAGTCCCCTTCGGCCCTTGGCATATTTCCTTCTTGCAGGACCCCACAAAAGGCTGTGAAAAGCAGCCAGCCCACCTCAACACCTGACACCCCCCTTTGAAACCCCCAGTACCACACCCTTAGTAAACATGGTCTGGATCCCAAGGAACCCAGATGGCTACTAAACACCTGATTTACAATCGCAAACCAAGAATGCTAACATATCAACCCTGGATCCAGGCCACTTGCCAGCTTCAAGTCAACCAATTGCAGATTTTAAAAGTTCTGTTGTAATGATTATATTTCCTTGTACAACATTTGGTAATGGCGATGCTGAAAGTTGCAACCCAAAGTGGTTTTAACAATGAAGGAGCCTACTGGCTCCTATTGGACCAGAAAATCCAGACATAGGTCTGGCTCCAGGATCAGAATGATCCAGTATTTCAGCGATGAAAGGACATTTGTGTCTGTCTCTCTACTCTGTCTTGGACCATGTCTGTTTCATTTGAGGGCTGGCTCCCCCCATGGTTACAAGATGAATGGCACCAGCTTCCAGAGAAACATGCTTCGATGCCAATATTCAGAAGGAAGTGGGCTTCTCTTGCCTCAGCAATCAGACAAAAGTCTTTTGCTAGACTTCGGAGCAACTGAGGTCCTGTGCAGTCCTCATCACATGGCTGGGGAAATAGTCTGAGTGGTCTGAGGCTGGACCATGCACCTTTCCCTAAATTAATAATGGAGTTGAGAGACATACATGCCAAGGGGGTGAGTTAGTGGCTCAGACTGGTTGTGACCCCCCTTTGGACCGGAGGTGGGGCCCACCTATCCAGCCTCGGGAGCTGCTACGCTCTGGAGGGAGGTGGAACGAAAGCTAGAAAGATGCAGTGAGCAACGCCCTGCCCAAGTACTTACAAAGACCCAGGGGCAAGATATGGACATAAGTGTCTCCCCCACACCTAACCTCTTTCTGCTTCCTTTCCTGCCTGTTAGCACGCTTTTACAGACAATGATTTACAGACTGAAACATTGGAGTTGGGAAGCAAACAAGTTTTTATCTTTTTGCTTAGGTTCCATTTCAATTCCAGTATTATAAAAGTATTGATATGATAGCAATCTGATATCAACTGAAACTGACAGCAATATGATAGCAACTCTTCACATCATAGCTCACAATATGCTCCCTTTATTGCTCCAAATAGTCATCTGATGTGGGTCAGTCTGGGTGTGGGTATCTCTAGTGTGTAGAACAGGCAACTGAGACTCAAGGAGACAGTGACTTCTCCAAGGTCACACAGCAAGGACACAGCAGAGGTGGGACTCAAAGCTGTTTTCTGACTGGAGATCCAACCTGCCTAGAAAGGTATTGGCTTCTTGGTCTTGGTGTGGAATGACTTCACCATCAGAAAGTAGAGAAAGGCCTCTTTTCTTCCTGAGAGCATTCATGTTGGCCTCCCTGCATGGCATGAGCTCCCCATCCCTAGAGCTGAGACCCAGTGCCTGCTTGGAAGTATACAGTGGATGGAAAGCTGACCTAAATGCTCTGAGTTTCCTTCTAGTTCTGAGGTTCTGGGCTCCAAATTCTGGAAGCCTGGCACTTCCATGGGTCCATCTGTACACCTGGGAGGTCCTATTTGATTGTCATAACTGTAGGAGGAAGAGCCTCCTACTTCCCAGAGGGCTGCGTTTGCAGCCCATGGTGTGACTGAGGCACAGGAAGCTCCCAAGGACCTTAAACCATATACATCTGATGCCTGGATGCTGATTTGGAGGAAGACACTGAGCTCATGACGTCATAATTATTTGGTTCTCTTGCACTGAAACATCCCACAACTGACAGTAATTACCAAGTCCTGCTTGAAATGACATTTTCTTCAAAACATGAGAAGACGTTCTGAATTTTCTCTTAATTTCCATCTGCCTTCCCTGCCTCTCCCTGCCCCACCTCCCACTCCACTCACGGTTTGTGTGCAGCCCGCACCACTTTCCACTTCCCCCACCGTGCCCTTTCTCTCCTCATTTGGACCCCACAACACCCCTCCTGACTTCCCATTCTCCGGCCAGGAGCAAATATGGAGCTGGGGGCACCAAGAGACAAGCAGCTGTCAGATGCCTCTGGATGGGAGGCCCTGCGGAGCCGTGAAGGTGTGTCAATGTCCTGGGCTCAGCCTCCCTGACACCCAAGGCCCTTTGTAGAATGTAAGGAGGTGCTGGCTGCCTCCATGCCTCAGGCTCCCTTTCCCCTGTGTCGTGCTTGAGCCTGGATCTCCTAAATGGCAGCTGATCTTCAGTGAAAAACACTGGACTTGGACATACAGACTCACTTAGACTTGTTTTAAAATCATTAACTATTCACTTTTTTTAAATAATACAGTTTTTAGAGCAGTTTTAGGTTCGCAGCTACACTGAGTGGAAGTACAGAGTCGTCATGCCCCCCTACCCCGTGCTCCATGGGCACAGCCTCCCCTGCCCTCCGTGTCCTCACCAGAGTGGTCTACTTTTTACAGTTGATGAACCTACACAACACGTCTTATCACCAAAGCCCACAGTTTACATTAGGGTTCACTCTTGGTGTTGTACATTTAATGGGGTTGGACAAATGTGTAACAACATGTATTAACCATTATAGCAGCATACAGAAGAGATTCACTGCCCTAAGGAAACCTCTGAGCTCTGCTGATTCATCTTTCCCTCCCCCCAACCCCTGATCTTACTGTCTCCATGGTCTTGCCTTTTCCAGAATGTCATGTGGCTGGAAGCAAACAGGAGTAGCCTCTCTATATTGGCTTCTTTTACTTAGTAATATGCACTTAAGTTTCCTCCATGTCTTTTCATGGCTTGCTGGATCATTTCTTTTTAGTGCTAAATAATATTTCATTATCCGGATGTACCCCAGTTTATCCATTCACTTACTGAAGGACTTCTTGGTTGCTTCTAAGCTTTGGCAATTGTGAGTAAAGCCATATATTTATATATACATCTATGTACAGGTTTTGGTGGGGACATAAGTTTTCAGCTCCCTGGGGTTAATGCCAGGGAGCAGGATTGCTGAATCATATGTCAAGAATATGTTTTGTTTTGTAAGAAACTGACAAACCATCTTCCACAAGGGCTGTACTATTTTGCCTTCCTACCAGCAATGAATGAGAGTTCCTGTTGCTCCACATCCTCACCAGCATCTGCTGTCATCGGTTTTAGATTTTAGCCGTTCAATTAGGTGTGGTGTCTCCTTTTAATTTGTTTGATTTTAATTTGTAATTCCCGAATGACATAAGATGATGAACATCTTTTCTTATTCTTAGTTACCATCTGTATATTGCCCATTTTTTATCGGGTTGTTCATTTTCTTATGTTTGAGTTTTAAGAGTTCTTTGTATATTTTGGGTAACAGTCCTTTATCATATGTGTCTTTTACAAATATTTTTTCCCAGTTAGTGTCTTATCTTCTAATTCTGTTGACACTGTCTTTCACAGAGCAGATGTTTTCAATGTTAATGGAAGCCCAGCTTATCAGTGACTTCTCTCATGGACTGTGCCTTTGGTGTTGTATCTAAAAGTCATTGCCACACCCAAGGTCCCCTAGGTTTTCTCCTATGTCATCTTCCAGGAGTTCAATTGTTTTAAGTTTCACATTTAGGGCTATGGTCTATTTTGAGTTGCTTTTTGCAAAGGGTGTAAAATCCGTGTCTAGATTCTTTTTTTTTTTTTAATATGTGGCTATCTAGTTGTTCCAGCACCATTTGTTGAAAAGACAATCTTTGCCCCATTGTATTGAGTTTATTCCTTTGTCAAAGATCAGTTGGCTATATTTATGTGGGTCTATTTTTGGACTCTTTACTCTATCCCATTTATCTATTTGCTATTTTTTGCCACTTGTACACTCTCTTAATTACTGTGGCTTTACAGTAAGTGTCAGTCCTCTGGCTTTATTCCTCTCCTTCAATATTGAGTAAACTACTCAGTGTCTTTTGCAGCTCTAAATGAAATTTACAATCAGTTTGTCAATATCCACAAAATAACTTGCTGGGATTTTGATTGGGATTGCAATGAATTTATAGATCAAGTTGGGAAGAACTGACATCTTGACAAAATGAATCTCCCTATCAGTGACCATTTATTTAGTTCCTTGATTTCTTTCATCAGAGTTTTGTAGCTTTCCTCATATGAATCTTGTATAAATTTTGTCAGCTTTGTACCAAGTGTTTATTATTATCATTTGGTGCTAATGTAAATAGCAATGTAACTGTGTGCTTGAATTAATGAAAAGGGAGATTCCTCTGGCTGGGCCTGGCCTAATCAGGTAAGCCTCTGAGAATAGGAATAGGCCTTTGCTGAAATCAGAGAGGTTCTGCTGCTGGCCTTAAAGAAAACTAAGTCTCCATGAGTTCTATAGTTGCTAGGAAATGAATTCTGCCACACAAGCAGGGAAGAGGGTCCTGAGTCTCGGCCAAGATCCCAGCACCAGCCACTGCCTACTGCATCTTTATGAAACCTGAGCAGAGGACCAGCGAAGCCTTGGCCAGACTCCTGCCAGAGAGAAATAAGATAACAAATGTTTGTCATTTTCAGCTGCTGAGTTTGTGGTTATTCATTATATAGTAACAGAGAACTAAAATACAGCACTGACCTCTGGGGACTCGGAAGCTGCGGATGCAAGCATAGGGCTTTCACATTTTAAAAATTCTTAAAAAGAATATATGTTAATTTTGCAATTAAAGAGAAGCAAAACATGAAAGGACTTGTTTTTAAAAGAGTTTTCTTCCCTTTCTACACTCCCAGTGTGCTTTAAAAGCCAGCTGAAACTCAGACAGCATCACCCCCACCCCTCAGGTGACCTGAGGGGTGAGAGTCTCCCTTGGTTTTCTAACTGTGCTTTTCTTTCCCTATGAAAGTCAACGCAACTTAATCTGTTCAGGGCAGCTGCATGTGTCCAACGCCTCTGACATCTTTGTACACAACTGGGATGTCACATGCTCAGTCCTCCCACCCACCACTGGGTGAGTCACAGCCGAACAGAGTCAGGGAGGCGGAGGTGTGTGGACATCAAGGAACGTGCCACGTGGGACAGGCATCTAGGACGTCAAAGTTCCTTCTTCCTTCCTTCCTTGGCCTTCACATTTTCAGCATCTCATAGTTCATAAAGCCTGTTCACATCTGTTACTTTATCTGTTCCTTATAAAATCTTGTACTCGGAGGAAAAGTCACTAGCTCCATTTTGCAGAAGGAAAAACTGAGGCATTAGAAATTTTAAAAGGCAGCTCAGGAGCTGGGGCAGAAAAATGGGTTTTCTGAGGCTTCTGCTTTACACCATTCTCCCCTTCACCCCTGCTCTCCACCCAGCACCCCCTCCCACCCAGTCTGCTCTTGCACTTGACTTCCAGGGACTGTTTGTTCAGACAGCGGTAGGTGGGCAGAGGCTTCAGATCAATCAGTTCTTCAGGGCCCGGGACAGCTTGCTGTGCTGATAGGGACGCGACAAATAATGAAATGTAAATTTTAGATGGAGTATAGCACTTAATGAAAGGTATTATTAAATTCAGCAAAAGACAGAAAATCTAACTGAACAGAACAGATTATTCCATAAAAAGGGAATAGATTACAGCTTGCATCACTCGTTGTCTAGACAAATCACTTAGATACATGTGTGCTGGTTTTAATTAGCACCATGGAAATTAAGCATTCTCTAGCCCAAAATGTTATTGTTCAACAAATAAAAAAATACATATTTAATAAAGAAAAATACAGCGCAAACAATCACTCCCCATAATGCCTAAATAAACTGCGGGGTTTTTTTCCCCCTTCCTTATTTAAATGAAAAGCCCACATGAGTCAAAATTGCTTCTTCTTCTGTGTCTAGTAGAAGGTTTTGTGCTCCCCTATTCCTGCATGATGTCAGGAAAGGTACAATTCTAACAGAAGTCATATACAGGACTGAATATACCACAGCAAGGAACTTTTCCATTTTTAGCCAAAGGTCTAGACTTTTTTCCTGGTTTAATCCTTCAGGAAATTCTCAATAGATCTAAACTCCTGGCTTAAGTTTCTATGCATCAGTGACCTTCAATGAGAAGGCAGCAAACAGATTTTTTTTTTAAACCTGTGGGATCCAGTCTAAACCTTAACAAAATCCAGACAGGGTCTAGGGGCCCTAGGCTTCAGGGCCTGTGCCCAGAGCCTTGGAGCAGGGGGAGCGCTAGGGAGGACCTGGCAGATGGGGGAGAACAGGGAGGATGGACCTGGCGGATGGGGGAGAACAGGGAGGATGTCTAAGTCTGCTCTGGCTGCCATAACAAAATGCTTCCGGCCCCTGCAAGTCCAAGATCAAGGTCCTGTTAGGACTTCTGATGAGGACTCTCTCCCTGTCATGCAGAGGCTGCCTTCTGGCTGCATCCTCACAAGGCCTTTCCTCTTTGTGTTCAGAGAAAGAGATCTCTGGTATCTTTTCTTAAAAGGATACTCATTTTATTAGATTAGGGCCTCATGTCATTTGATCTTAATGATATCTTTAAAGCCTCCATCTCCAAAAACAGTTGCACTGGGATTCAGGCTTCAACGTATGAATTTGGGGTTGGGGATCAATTTGTTTCGTAGCAGAGGAGGTAGTATGGGCCTGGGGAGGACACTGGGTGGGAAGGAATCAGCAGGCCTGACCCACATGCTCCCGCTCTGGCCATGTATGCAGAGAGGTCCACGGAGGGAGAATGAGCCTTGCTCGGATGAGAAGAGAAGGCACTCTGGGCTTAGGCATGTCAGTAGCCACGCTCCGAGGTTTGTGAGGGTTTGAGAAGGAGGCTAGGGGGCTGGAGCATGGGACTTGCAAGCTTTGCGGGGCCCGTGTGTGCAGCCTTTGGCTTCCCTCTGTCTAAGATGCTGGGGCTGTCCCTCACCAGAGCAGGATGTCTGTGCCTGCCTCGCATCCTCCCTCCTTTGCCTTCTGGCTTCAGACTGCTCTCTTGCCTCCAGGGATAGTCTTCCATTTTCCGGCTTTTTGCTACCAGCCCTCCAACTTCAAATCCCTCCCTGGCCTTGCCCTGTGGTTTACAGCTGTCTCTCTCACGCTCCTCTTGTCAGTGGGTGCCTGCTTTGCTGCAGGCTGTGTAGGGACATTTTCTCTGCTGTATTTTGCATCTGCTACTCCCATTTTTATCATGTCTGACATACTCTGATATTTTTTATTCTATACTATCTCAATAAAAATGCTGTTTAACACTGAATAAATTGATTGCACAACCAACCAACTATTGAGTGGTGACCTGAGGCCCATTGACAATTATAGTCCAATAATTCCACAATTATTCAAGTCCACAATTAACTTAAAGTCCAGACTCCTCACTGGGCCTACTAGACTCTGTGTGGTCTATTTCCATCTTCACACATTAGTCACGGGGCCTACCCCCAAGCCACGAGCCTCCTCCACACAGGCTGCCCTCTTCCAGAAAAGGCAGGCCGACCAGGAGAGGTCCTCATCACACGCTCTAGCACACGCTCTTGCGGAGGCCTGAGCGTGCAGTGTTGGTGGGCCAGTGAGGTAGCTGCAAACTCCTGGGCCCCCACGGCGCCTAGGACTCAGTGACCATATCAAGGGGTGGCTAAGGGGGCTCTCCCTGCCTGAGGGATTGCACACACTCAAGTGCGCGCCTAAGCCAAGCAAACACCACTTCTAAGCAAATGCAGCCTGTCCTTCCAAACCCTCCTCGCTCTTTCTTCCTTGCCTGTGGGCCACCCCTCAGCGCCCCCTGTAGGGAAGTTCAGGAACCAGCATTCCTTGAACATACCTCTCCTGTTACACTGAACACAGAAAAGTGTAATTATATTTGCACCTCAATAAATATTTGAATAAATGATCAAATCAACACGCAAAATAAGCCTATTTAAGCCTAGCTTAAGATTCAGTTTGAACTTAGCTCCGTAGATACTAGGGAGCAACTGAAGACAACTGGGAAGGGACGTACCATGGGTCAGAATTGAATATAGAGTGGACGGAGAAGGTGGCATGCTGCACTATATTGCAGAGAACACTCAGCCTTAGAGCCAGGAGGGCCTCGGGTCAAATCCCAGCTCACCACTATCAGCTGGGTGGCCAGGACACAGGAGGTGAAGAGTGTGAGCCATGACAGCAGGCTGTCGGGGTTCAGACCCCAAATCTGCCACTTGCTGGCTGAGTGATCTTGGCAGGTTACCTGACATCTTGTTTCCTCTGAGAAATGCTGTGCAGATTAAATGAGGAAAATGCAAATCATTCAGAAAGCATGTAGCTCGTGGTACACTTATAATTAGTGTTATTATTACACAACCTCTCAGAGTCTTGATGTCTTACTCTGTAATAAAATGTTATAGGTTGATTTTAAATGGAAAGGAAATAAAATTTGTCAAAAGAAGTTTCACCAAACAATACTTTGTGTGATATATTCCAATATATTCAGTTTATACTCTCATTAAGGAAATAAAAGTACTGTCAGTGACCCAGAATATGCATTTCATGATCCATTAAAGGATAGAAACTTAAAACACCTAGCCTACAGAACATATTTTTAATAGACTATTTTTTTTCAGAGCAGTTTCAAGTTCACAGTAAAATTGAACAGAAACTACTGAGTTCCCACATTCTCCCTGCCTCCCCCACACTCAGCTTCTCCCACTATCAGTATCTGTCACCAGGATGGTACCTTTGTTTTGACTGATGGACCTTCATGGATGCATCATCATCCATAGTCCAGAGTCCAGAGTCTGGTGTTCACCCTTGGGCTGTACATTCTACAAGCTCGCACTAATGTATAATGACACGTAACTGCCATTACAGTATCAGAATAATTTCACGGCCCTAAAATCCTCCGGGATCTGCCAGGTCATCCCTCTCTCTACAATACTTATTTAACACAGTGTCCAGGTCACAGGTGATGCTCAACCATGGGAAACGTACCTGCTGCTGTTGCTGTGTCCCTCCCGCCTGTGAGCTGTGGCCACAGGCTGGAAGGGGGTGTGTGGGGCTGTTTGCTCAGGAAGGACAGGCAGGACTTGGGAGAGTGGGAATGGAGAGGCAGGAGCCTAGGGGACTCAAGGGCTTTGGAAGCTAGAGGTGGCGGCTTTGGACTGCAGAGAAATAGGAAGTGCTGGACAGCAAGGACTTGAACGCAGAATGTCCACCTGCCTAACAGGGCGGGGCAACCAGCAGGGCCAGTGGGAAAACTCTGCTCTAAGAGGCGACCAAGCTGGTCTCCACTGCCATTTCACTGCGCGACCTGGGGCAAGTCCCTTTTCTCCTACGCGTACTGGAGTGGATATCCTCTCTGCACATCCTCGGTGTGAAGGTGAGAAAGTGCCGCCCAGAGCCGGGCAGCTTTCAGGAGAGGCAGGAGCCCTTACGGACCAGGCAGGGTCGCGGGAGTCTGAGACACACAGGGACGGCTGCTGCAGGAGCAGCCGGAAGGGGCTTTATTGGGTACGTTTTCTTTACGAGCAACAGGCGGCCGTATTCTTTCACTATCGGCGTTCTCAATGCAGCCCGAGAGAACAACTTTCCAGCCTGAGCCGGCCTGCCGCTTTAAAGTGCGGGGTCCTGGTCCCTCGGGGCCCCGCTGCGCCGGGAGGGACAGGCGGTCGCGCGGTGGCAGCAGCTGTGCCCGTGAGCCCAAGGGTTAAACCTGTTCCCCTGCAGCTGCCGCGCGTGCCTTGCAGAATTTCACCAGAAGAGGGTACAGTTTGAGAAGCTCTTGACGTCAGGCTGGAATTCCTACTGTGTTTAGAACCGGCTTGGGCAAAGCAAGCTCAAGTTCGCTCTCCGCACACCTCAGCGGACTGTGTGGGTCCGGCAGCTCCGGGACAGGTCCCGCGCTGGGGGCGCACGCGGGGACCCGCGCGACTCCGAGTCTCGCGCGCCGCTGCCTGCGCGCCTCGGGGCGGAGGACCGTGCCTGCGTCCACTAGGGGACCCACTCCTGCAGGAGGAGGAGCTAAAGCGGCGGATCGCGGCGCCCCCCGGAGCGTGGGTGAGTGCCCGAGCAAGGCCGGTGGCCCGTCCAGCCCCCAGCCGGTGCGCCCCGGCGCCCGGATGCCAGCCGCGAGCCCGGCTGCCGGGTGCATGCCTCCCCCGCGGCGACCCCCAGCCGGCTGCTGCCCGCTGTGACCGTCCTTCCACGCGGGCGAGTGCGGGCCGGGCTTCCCCGAGGGCCGAGCAGCAAGTGGGACCCGCCGGACCCCCGGCGGCGGCGGCGGCGGCGGCAGCGGGGAGCAGAGACAAGGCTGCGCGGGCACACGCCGGGAGAATGGACGGGGCCGAGGAGCGCAGCCTCCCGGAGCCGGGCAGCCAGGGCTCCCGGGCCGGCGAGGACATCGAGATCGTGGTCAACGTGGGGGGCGTACGGCAGGTGCTGTATGGAGACCTTCTCAGCCAGTACCCGGAGACGAGACTGGCGGAGCTCATGAACTGCTTGGCGGGGGGGTACGACACCATCTTCTCCCTGTGCGACGACTACGACCCTGGGAAGCGCGAGTTCTACTTCGACAGGGACCCGGACGCGTTCAAGTGTGTCATTGAGGTGTACTATTTCGGGGAGGTCCACATGAAGAAGGGCATCTGCCCCATCTGCTTCAAGAACGAGATGGACTTCTGGAAGGTGGACCTCAAGTTCCTGGACGACTGCTGCAAGAGCCACCTGAGCGAGAAGCGCGAGGAGCTGGAGGAGATCGCCCGCCGCGTGCAGCTCATCCTGGACGACCTGGGCGTCGACGCCGCCGAGGGCCGCTGGCGGCGCTGTCAGCAGTGCGTCTGGAAGTTCCTGGAGAAGCCCGAGTCGTCGTGCCCGGCGCGGGTGGTGGCCGTGCTGTCCTTCCTGCTCATCCTCATCTCGTCGGTGGTCATGTGCATGGGCACCATCCCCGAGCTGCAGGTGCTGGACGCCGAGGGCAACCGCGTGGAGCACCCCACGCTGGAGAACGTGGAGACGGCGTGCATCGGCTGGTTCACGCTGGAGTACCTGCTGCGCCTCTTCTCCTCGCCCAACAAGCTGCACTTCGCCTTGTCCTTCATGAACATCGTGGACGTGCTGGCCATCCTGCCCTTCTACGTGAGCCTCACGCTCACGCACCTGGGCGCCCGCATGATGGAGCTGACCAAAGTGCAGCAGGCGGTGCAGGCCCTGCGGATCATGCGCATCGCCCGCATCTTCAAGCTGGCGCGCCATTCCTCGGGCCTGCAGACACTCACCTATGCCCTCAAGCGAAGCTTTAAGGAACTGGGGCTATTGCTTATGTATCTGGCTGTGGGCATCTTTGTCTTCTCTGCCCTGGGCTACACCATGGAGCAGAGCCACCCTGAGACCCTGTTTAAGAGCATCCCCCAGTCCTTCTGGTGGGCCATCATCACCATGACCACGGTGGGCTATGGCGACATCTACCCCAAGACTACACTGGGCAAGCTCAACGCAGCCCTCAGTTTCCTGTGTGGGGTCATCGCCATCGCCCTGCCCATCCACCCCATCATCAACAACTTTGTCAGGTACTACAACAAGCAGCGCGTCCTGGAGACGGCAGCCAAGCATGAGCTGGAGCTGATGGAACTCAACTCCACCAGTTCAGGGGAGGGCAAGGCAGGGGGCTCCCGCAGCAACCTGGACAACCTGCCGCCAGAGCCCCCTGGGAAGGAGGGGCTGAGCTGGAGCAGCCGCCTGAAGATCTCCCACAGTGACACCTTCATCCCCCTCCTGACTGAGGAGAAGCACCATAGGACCAGGCTCCAGAGCTGCAAGTGAGGAGGGCCTCCTGGGCACAGGTGGACTTGGCCAGTGCATGGATGGATGGATGGATGGGTGTGACAGACCTGTCATTACTGCTCTGGAGGGGCTGTCCTCTGTCCCCCCAACGCTTTCCTGAACAGAACTCTGAAGGCCCTCCAGGGCACCTTTGATGAGGCTGGGTAAGACCCCTTTACGCTGCTGGCTGTCCAGAAGCCAGGGGGTGGGTAGGCAAGAGTCATGGGCAGCACGGAGTGAAGGAGGCCACAGTCAGGATGACAGGAGCCCTCGCCCAGTTCTGTGTCTCTCTCAATAAAGCCTCCCACTCTGTGCACCTGCAGTGTTGTAGGTTCTGTCACTGGTTGGCTGTCTCCCACCCCTATTCCCACCCGCTGGAACACCCCCATGCCTGGCCACCAGGTAGGTGTGCAGCCCGAGGGGGCTATTTTTAGTTGAGAGCTAATTAAAGAAGGGCTCATACACAGGGTTCAGTGCCAAGTTGCTTGCCACATTCCAGGAGGCTCTGTGTGGGATACTCTTTCCTTCTGTTTCCTTCTGAGGAAAAGCTTGCTTCCAGGAGGGGAGAGTTCACAGAGCTGGGAACACCGGGCAGCATGGTTGCCATTATTTATCATCTGGGTGAGGCCCTTCTCACAGCCTCTTCCATTCCTTCTGGCAACCCTATGAGATAGGCCTCCCCATTTTACAGATGGGGAAACTGAGGCCCCAGGTCACACAGAGCAGAGATGCAGTCCCAGGTCTGAGGATCCCAAAGGGCATGCATTTTCTCTGCTTTCTGGTGGCTTTGGGATAGAGGCATGTGACTGGGTGCACAGGGGGTTCTGCAGACCAGGAGAGGTGCTGAGATTCCTTGGTGGGCATGTCTGTCCTCCAGCTCTCCATCCTTCTAGGACCAGTACCTCTGAGGTATCAGCCAAGTGTGCAAATCTAAGCAGGCCCCAGGTTGTCCACTGCCAGCCTGGTCTGAGACCCTGAGGGGAATAGAGACAGACAGACCTGGATTTGAAGCCCAGGGGATGAGGAGATCTCTGAGATGCCTTACAGCTTGAACACTTTTCTCTAGTGTCCCTTCCCCACCACTCCCCACACAGGCTAGCTGTGTGGCCTCTTGTCTGTCAGTTAACCTCTGTGATCCTCATTCTGATAATGTATTAAGTGGGGATATTATAATCACCTCGGGGAATCATGGTGCTCTGCACACTGCTAGCACATAGTAGCTGCTCAGTAAATGGCAGCCATTTCTGTTAGTGTGCTGAGGGCGAGCTGAGTTGTACAGCTGCCCACTCGGGCCTCCACAGGTCTGGGCTGCACGTGCAGATAGGGGAGTGCTGGGGGCAGGGCACTGTCACACCATTCTTAGCCAAAGGCATTCCCCTTGGCATAGAGTTGGTCCCAGCAGGCCCCTCTCTCTGGCTTTCCACCTTCCAGGAACCCTG